>JAOBRC010303683.1:0-13412 GCA_027575255.1 Scolionema suvaense
GGCGGGGGCAGATTCCTCCCCCTCGATAACTTTTGTTTCGAATAAGCTATAAGCGTGAAACTTGGTATGTAAGTAGGCCAATATGTGAGGAACACAATGACATAAAGTTTGGTCCCGAAAATTGCAGGTGGCAATGATGACGTCATCATTTGTTAAGGTCACCTATCAAAATCTATTGTATTCAGGGTTACGTCATCAGAGCATCACCAGTCGCGGAAATTGGTCCCAACCCCATCCAAAGCATCGAAAAGGCTATGAAAATGTCTTCCCTAACTGTTTACACCAGTTTAACATAGGCTATTGGGGCAAAAATGCCTTTTTGATGATGTCACACATCAAGTTTGCCTCCAATCGCCCGAAACAAAACACCTGTCGTTGGCGACAGGTGGTATATTAGGGAAATATTTTTGGACTAAAATATTCCTTGATAAATTCTAGGAAAACTCACCAAGTTTGGTAGCATTTGGTTGAGCGGTTTAGCAGCACCGGTAAAAAATGTGGCAGGGGGGGCAGAATCCGCCTGCCTCCAGTGCAGGGATAGGGTTAAAACCACTCGAAAACTCTGATAGAAGTGTGATGGCAGTTAGTTGGTGCTAAGATACTAGGTGCCTGCATGTGTTTACCATCCTATGATCAGCTATGAAACATGGGATACTAAATTAGTGACATCACATTTCTTCTAAGCTTTTGTACGAAAATTCTCCTTTTTTTATTATTATTTATTTACTTAATTAATTATGGGCAATTATTGCAGTTTGGTTGCATTCCAGTGAAGGTGAATGGATGGAATGTAACTTCCTTTTTTAATGGAGGATCCCTTTAGGAGCAACACCCTTGACGCTCATTATCTCGACTACCCATTATCTCAAACTAAAGTTTGTGTCCCTTGGACTTGGAATACTAAGAAGTTCATTGCTCTATCTCAGACATTTTTATTGTTCCAGTGGGAGTTTGAGATAACGAGCATCGACTGTATTACAGTTGACTCATTCTTGCTGTAGTTTTGACTGCCAGTGCAGCTGACAAGGTCATGCTACGAATGATGATAATACCACAGTTATTTATCACGTATTATCACACTTATTTGCTGTTAGTTAGTTGCTAGTTGCTAGGTGTTACGTTGGTTTGAATAGACAGATTGTTTATTCTTATCTACATGTAGGCTCTTTCTAATCGTGGTTTGATGGCAAAAGGCGTGCATGTGGCTCTCACACTAGAGAATCATTTTGTGTATGGAGAAAGGCTTTCCTGTATTAGGAGTTACTTCACGAATTTTGAGAAATATTCCCCGGGAAAAATTATCCCTGTTTAAGGAACATTTCATCACAACATTTTCCCCATATGATATGGTTTTTGAGATTTACCTTTCATAGCTCTTTTAATTCGAAACTTTTTTAATTAAGGTCTCTGATCCTGCCATTAACTATTGCAATATAGCAGAGTCAATGTTTACTTTGTGTGGATGCTATCACTGTGAAAGGCAGTCGTTTAGATGAATGTTTTTCTTGCAGCATATGAAGTTGTGTTCGCAACCGCTGATGAAGTTAACAGTGGTACAGTCCATAATGCTGAGCTCGTTCTGATTGATGAAGAGTCAAACCGATCACCTGCTCTTCTAATTGAAAACAGTTCCAATAAGAAAATATTTCGTAGAGGGCAGACAGACTCTATGAAAGTTGTTACCCAACCTCTGGGTCGTCTGAAGAACTTGATAGTATTTCACAGACCAAGGTCTGGTGTAGCAGTCAAAGGGGATGGAAAATGGCATCTGAAGGAAGTGACATTGATTGATCTGGAAAATAACTCAAGGTATATTATCAATTACAAGTATTCTGTTCATGCTAATAAATTCATCTAAACACATCCATGCAAAATCAATAAGATGTGAGGTTGTCTGATGGTACTGGTCACACTTACGCAGAGTTTTGTTCTTTTAACTGTATGATGGTATCTTTTCTATTCAATGACAGAGAACTCTAAGCAATAAGGGTGTGTTAGTTGCAAATAGCCTTTAATGAGGATTGTTGACTGACTTTTAGCTTGCAACTTTTGCAAATTTAGACTTTTGATTCTTGTGGCCTATTCGTTGTCGTTGTGAACACCCAACCTCTGCTTTGGTGTTGCTGACTCCGATATGAAATTGTCTTGATATCTAATTTTTGACCCAGATTGATCCTTTCAAATGGATCTTCTACATAATCATTTGTCTTTGAGATGAATGAAAGATTATGTCCTCAGATGTTCAATCTTCAGTATTTTGACAAGAGATTTCACATTATTTGAGTTGTGACATCATAAATAGTAAGCCAAGATGGTAGCCACTGACTGCTAGTGGGACTTGATATCTTCAGAACTATGCTAGCTTTTGTGATGGAATGGAACCCATGTCTTCTTTTTTTGCACATGGTGTATTAAAATTCCATGTTTGACCTTAGTTCCTTATGAAATTCTTCCTTGTAAACTCACCTCATTTTGTTAAATAAAGATGACAAGTTTGCACGAAGGTTAAATGCATGGAGTTGCTTGATTGGGAGTAAGGATCAGTTGACTCCGTTTTCCCTGGTTTGTTTGTTCCAAGCTGTCGTAGATGGCAGTTTGTCTCAGATTTTTGTGAATACAACGATCATCCTGCAACAGGGAACCAATGGCTTTCATGTGTTCTCCAAAACCTAAAGTTTCATCTTGTATGATACAATTCTTAGACTTGGAGAATGTTGACTGTTTTCAAAGACCAGCACCCGGTACCCGGCTTTCGCCACCAGCAACCTGGCACCCATCCATCCGGTATTGAAATTCTCCCGTAGATTATGTTTAGAAGAACAACAGGATAGGTTTTGCATAAGTATGAATAAACAATGTCCCTAAAATACCTGGTTTTTTGGGGTGAAGATTTTATGGACAATGAACCTCATTCCCAGCCTGAAAATATGTTTGACTCATCTTTTGAAAAATCTGAACCTAATTTTACTTACAAACATAATGCTTATAAAAAAATACCAAGCAGAGGACTATGAATTTTTGGCCAGGTTTAGCCGGGCTAATAATATTTGTGCGGCCAAAAATTTTGCCCAACAGCTCTGCGATGCATTACATGCTTCTTTATTGAAGTCCTCATATGCATTGAACTCCTCATGTGCATTCAACATTGTTTCAGAATTACTAAGGGAAGCTGAAAATGAGCGGAATAAGTCACCACATGGGATTTCCGACAGCCCTCGAAAATATGAAGCCTATCTCTCTAATATTCATCTACATTAATTACTTCTGTACATGGTATGGTTAAGGGTTATGCACAAAAGATGGTTGTTTGACATGGAAGAATGTGTGCAGAACACAGTTTTCTGAAAATAAATAGCTGCATAATTTTGAAGTCCATCAAAAATTTTGAGGTAACAATAAAAATTCTGAAACTATGACTTCTGGAAGTCTTTTGGGCGAAACAGTTGGAAAACAGCTTGATGTGCATGTTGGCGAGGTAACCGCTATATGGATGACTTAAATTTCCACGCCATATTATTTTTGATTGCTGATACTCACCTGTGAGCAGATTTTCTTCTATATTGACTGCATGGGGCGTTGCTAATATCTACAATCCTGGAGTTCATTCCAAAGCTTCTTATTGCATTATTTAGCTATACTGCAATTTGCTATGTATTTCCTTCTATGCAATTGTACTGAGAAAGCACAAAGAAAAGTGCTTGCAAAAATGTCTTTCTCGTTTTCAGATAATCGTGTGACCATGATTAAAGTCATAGTAGTCTGCTCTCTCCATTTTTCACCAGTAATGCTGAATGCAAGGCTTAGTGATGAAGTTATGTATAAAGTTGTGCAATTAGCCAAATGTGTGACAAATTTTGCAAAATCTTTCTTCAAGGGAAGGTGACAAATTTTTTACCGTGTGACAAAAATTTCGCCCGGCAGAACAACATGGTGGTGACTTTCGGGTGGAATTTGTGTCTTAGTCATTACTCTTTATCAGTACAAGTTCAGAGGAAAAGGAGTCATATGACGAAGGAACCATGAATGTATATGTAGTTATAGTCCAGTTAGACAGTTAGACAGATCATAGGAAAACATGTTTCAGGCAATGAACACACATTGTGTGAATTCTTTAAGTTGACAAATATCACGTGAGTGGAAATAGTTCATGTAGTAATCAGGTTCTCATTACGTTTTTGTTTATGTTTCTCTGATGATGTCAGTGTACACGAATCTGCAGAAAATTTCATGAGACATGGCATAGAAGATATTGAGTCCTTCTTCGTAATGAGAAGTTGATTAGTAAATGAATTTTGTAAATGTCCTCAATAGTGCTGCTCAGGTAGTATGTTTCTGAACGAACTAATGGGTTTGCAACTACATTTTATCTTTCTCATCCGCAAAGTTCTCTGGCCGACTTCTTGGCTATGCTTTACATCTATTGTTTTTTTCAAGATCGTTGATTGCGGAGTGATACTTTCTCATTGTCACCAAGAAAACAGCAACAATTACAAAAAAGCCCAATGTACCAAAATGGTTGTGGAGTAACAGACGTTATCAGTATGCTTGAATAACCTGTCATTGATATGTACAAGCGAAAAACTGGGTGCGGATTGCGGTTGCTGTCTTTTTTTGCTCGGTGTCTGGTTGTGATGTTTGATTGCAGCCGAGATTGTTGTTGATTCTCATAGTATGTGCATAGTCTGTCTACACAAGATCTCCTACAGACTCCAGTCAATTCTGTCTGGCTCCATGCAGAATTTAGTTACATTTTCTTTTTCTGGTACCCTTGCTTTAAATTAAAGGTAGGAACAACAGCTGGTTTTAATGCATTCCCATTAAAACATGTAGCTATGCTTGTTATATATGGTTTGTTGGGACAGCAGTCCTTCTTCCTCCTTTGAGTGAGTTTTGAATACTAAGACTCTCTCTCGGCCTCCTGTTGACAGGTTTATGGTTGCTGCCCGAGACCTGTAGCAGTTGATAATTCATGTACTCAGGAAGAAAGCTTTTGAAAATAGAGATACTTCAAAGTGTAACTGCAGAAGGCCTGTCAAGTGCAGATAGGCAGCTTTACGCAAACCCAAAGTTAATGAGTGCATGAGATAGCTGGTCCAGTAAAATCCTGTTAATTTGGACCTAGAGCAAGTATGGATATTTGCATACATAGTTGTATAGATTATGCCTTTTTCATTGTTTAGATTGCGCTCATGAAGACTCCAGCAACAATTTTCTGGTCATCCATGAGGTTCCAAGTTGTGAAGACTGTACTGTGCATGATGTTTTGCTAGTTGATGCAGATTTGTACTTTTGTGGCAATGTTACATACTGTTCAAGTGAAGCTTATTTAGTGGTGCATACCTCAGCCAACTAGATAAAATAATGTATGCACAAGATGTTCCAGTGCTGTAGTTTTTCATGTCAGTATGTTGATTAAAAATATTCTTCTTTCTTTTTCCGAATATATCAAGCTTCACATTTGCGTGCAACGAGTGGTTACCTTTAAGCAGAGATGGGGATGCTGGAACCAAGCTAAGCTGCACCACTTCCAAAAAGTCTAAAGCTGATGAATTGAAAGGCATGTGTCATACTTTATCTGTATTCTCATCGCATTGTCTTGTGCTTTATTTATGCTATCGAACTAAATTGTGAGGAATATTTCCATTACCAGCTTTAATTTAGAGATCGCTATGCACACAGTGCAGGCTTTCCAAGGGGATTTTCGTCAGGCGAATGGTCTCTGTTCTTCTGCTGGGACCTTCAAGTGAACGATGGGGAGAGCTGTTCTGATATAACTGTCTATTATAGTTAACTAGGGGACCTATTTATTGCTCTCCTTGTGAGATTGAATCATGCGCTGAGGAGAAGGTAAGTGGCAAGCCTGCCATAAAGGCGGTAGATAGCATACGTAGAGTTCCTATTTTGATGCTTGAGGTATTTGTCGTCTAGTTTTGAAGGCAATGGTTTTAAAGAAAGAAAACCTAAATATCATGATTTTTAGGACTCCAATTTAGTTGCTATAAAAGTAGAAGTCTATGCATCTCTATAAGGATTCGTTGGTGCTGGACTGTCGATTTTTCATCGCATTCTTACTAGACAAATGCTAGAAATGAGTTAAATATCATGATATCATCTGTGTGTTTTTATCTGGGTGTACGTTCTTGTGACATCAATCAGTATTAGGAAGCAAGTTCATTTCTACAAAAGTTGATTTATGCAAAAAAAAAAATAGCTGTACGGTGTGATGATGTATGTGAATAAATTTGATTAGAGGGAAACTAAGGTCAAAAATGAAATTTTGTTAGGTTGTAGATCTCATTGAAATATTACATACAGTTTTTATTTCATGGCAAAAAGCTGCTGTAGTTCTGGAGATATCGAGTTCTAAAGTTGAGTTGCTAGCATCTTGCCACTAATTATGCATGATGTCATGTGGGTACGACCCAAATTATCCAAACTTCATCATCAAAATACTCAAGATTAAATTTGTTGAAGGAGTCACTCTTCCAGTTTTTGACAAAGGGTGATAATATGTGATACGTCCGTGTAAAAAAATAAGCTTAGCCATTGGGTAACTCAGGAAATGATGATGCTTAGCAATGTACCCGTATGACATCGTCAAAAATCAAGATGGTAACTGCTGGACTTTACGACAGGACATCTCGAAAACTGCATAAGCTTTCATCATGAAATAAAAACCTGAAGTATGTTTTACTGCACTCTATCATCTATTAAAATTTCTTTTTTGACCTTAGTTCCCCCTTAAGATGAAAAATGAAGCCAATTTTTAGCATATGTATTGCCTGTTAAAAGGCGTGTGTTGTTTGTAAACTAACAATGCGCGATTTATAATTTTTGCAGTTTCTTTGGTTCAAATTCATAGCTTTCTTCATAGTTTGGCACTCTTCACATCTCACAAGTGCAATCCACACTGTGCATGACAGCAAAGAGATCTAACATGTCAGATCATAATTCTTAATTTTTTCACTCTACTTGAAATGATTCTTACTTCGTTAAAATTGTGTCAGAAAACATGATGGGCACTTATTTTTGAACACAATTTCGAAAAACCATGGCTTTTGGACCATTTTTGACAGATGACCAATGTCTGAGGGTCCTGATGACCTCTGGCCGTTTGTTGTGTCACTTAATTGATTATCTGTGACAGTGGAAAAAACCATGAGAGATTACAGAGAATGGTGAAATACTCCATGCTGTATCTGTAAGATATTTTAATGGGATTAAATTTCGCTCATGAGGGTCTTCCTAATTTTTCGTGGGGATTTTATTTCGCGGATCAGGGAAGAAATTAAATTTTCAAAAAGGGGTGAAACCTTGCGAAAAGAACTTCTCCCAAAAAACTATGTTTTTGGAGTGACTTACTTTCGAACAAATCGTTATCCCCCTTGAAATTCGAAGTAGAGAGCGCTAACTGTATTACATAGCAGGAGTAATAATAGGGCCACCGTTTAAACAGAGTTAAAATTATGCCCCCCGCAGGGGATAGGCCCCCCACAAAGAAGAATAAGTCCAAGAAGAAATTTAAGCAAGGTTTTGATTGGCTAAGTCTAATCTTACAATGTTTGACCTTGATGGTGCCATACATCATATGATGTTTGCGCAGCTCATGTGGTTTACCATGTTTGGGCAACATGCACGTAGGTCGTCAGGGTCAATGATATATAATGCCGAGTTTGATTTGGTATATCAGAGATGTCTCAGCAAACCTACCAACACTTCTTGGACCAATCGTACGAAGAAGGTCAACAAGACTGTCAAGATAATCTTCAAGACAATCTTCAAGAGTCTCAAGACTTTGAGTGCGTAAAGATTACTGGTAAGAGCGGCACTACTAAGATTCCAATTGATTTGACTTGCGACGAACATTTGTCAGAAAGTGAAGAAGAATGTCCAAGCGAAAGCGATGTGAGCTTACAGGTTGGGAGTCGTACGACCAGAGGATGTGTTTTAAGTACGACCCAGATGCAGAAGAAACCGAGTTTGGGTGCGCAGGCATCCATATATTCTGCCAACTCCCTAGTAGAAGATGTAACGACAGAATCCTGCAAGGCACCAACCAACATTGGGACAAGCTCGGAAAGATTTGTAAGCAGCAATTCGAGTTTGGTGACAGTAACGGCCTCCACTTGCACACAGCCCTCAAAATGCCTTGTACCCCGCAAGGCCGAACTATTTGCGAATGGGTCAACATCCGCAGGGCCTATTTCCGCTTCTTGTTCAAGCTTACCTCGTGTGACGGGTGTGAAAAGGTCAGCACCGCTGGAAACAGCTATAAATGTACCAAGTGTAATCGTTCCATCGGAATCAAACAAGCTAGAGATGAGGAACATTGGGAAAACCTCATCTCCTACATCGATCGCAAAGGACAGTCATGTGAGTGTGGCTCCTGTATCGTTTGCTACACCCAGCAGCTTAAACAAGAGGACGAGTAAAGGAAAACTGAACAAGGTAAAAAGCTCAACTAATTTTAACCGCATGATCTTTCCTAAGCCCAATTCAGGTAACCATGATTTCAAAAGCAAAGCTATTGCGTTAAACATATACAATGATTGCATGTTGCAATACAATCTGAAAGAAGACCAAGATTTAATGAAACTGTTTGAAAATGTTCCACATAGAAGTTTGCAAAGCGTTCTCTCTGCCATCTTGAAAATTACTGAGCCTTCGTTTCATATTACTACTTATGAAGAGGCTTGCAGTAGGCACGAGAGTTTGGATGTACCAGACTTCGTAAAAGGAATGAATATTCAGTTTTTAAATCATATTGCTAGTATGAATGGTCTGTGTGTTAATGACTTGATTGACTTGCTCATGTCGGTTATGAATATGCATGAACCCAAAAAGTGCACTTTGATATTAATTGGTGTTAGTGACTCAGGGAAATCAGTATTGGCGAAATTATTGACTAGTGTTTACAGAGATTATGAAATCGGTAATGTAGTGTCTCCTGTTGGTCAGTATATAGATACCTTTTGGTTATCTCAATGCTGCACAGCATCAGTGAAAAGAATTGAGGAGCTTATCATTGGTAACTCCTTAATAGCACAAAACCTTAAAGCACTATTTGAAGGTAACGAATCTTTGCTAGCACAAAGAAAATATTTATCGCCAAAACCCATCACTAAAACACCAATAGTGGTTACCATGAATGGTACTTCCAAAGGTGATGTGTGTAAGTATGTGAGCAACGAGTTACCGATGTTCGCAAATCGATCAAAGATATTATTTTTTTCTAGCGCACTGCCGATGAACCTGCAACGATATTTGGGGACGATGTTTGCCTACGCTCCAACGATGATGGCTTTGATAAGAAACCGTTACGCATCCAGAACGTCGCCGAAATCTACGCTCTCCCAGGACACCATGTCCGACTTATCAAATATGGGAAAAGAATGGAGCATTTAAACAACATGAAGGAACGTTCGCACGCTACAGAAGAAGACGTAGAACGCATGGAACCAAAAACAATAAAAATAGATGTAGAGATTGCATTGAGTGACTTTTTTCGCGTGTTGCATGCCCTCTTGGATGAAAAATCAAACAAAATAAAAATTTAAAAATTTCGTGGATTGAAGAAAAAATCCAAATTTTTCACAGGGATTTAATTTCGCACATGAGCCCTTTTCAGGTTTCATTGGCACTTGATTTCGCGGATGACATCCAAATCTGTGAATGCGCGAAATTTGATCCCCGCAAAATTTAATCGCATTAAAGTAGGTTGTATTCCATTAGGAAAAAGGAGAATGCAACTATCTAATTTTATTGCTGAAAATTATTATGGGAGGTCAAGAGAGACCATGCTGTGCTAGGTATGATCATTCATATCGTGACACAGGTCTAAAGTTTTAGTCAGCTAATAACAAGAGCGTAGCAATACCTCATTAAGCCAAATTTAGCCGCGCTGTAATTAAACCACACTTTGACAAAATTAGAGGTTTGTAAAGTTTTAACCCTAGTCCGTATGGGGGGTTGATTCCGCCACCGCCCCCCCCCTCGGGTTTTCGGAAAATATCTCAAAAACGGCAAAAATCTATGACTTCCTTTTTTTAGGCTGTTAGTTATAGGAGTTTAGGCATGTCCTGGCCAAATTTGGTGCAATTTGGTTCACCCGTTCCCAAGATATCGGCCTTTTGTTACATGAAATGCGACTAAATTTCTGCATTTTCAACACATAAACTCCATAAAATAGCTGAAAATGAAGTTTGGGGCTTTATTCGTATTTCTAGTCATTTTGGGCCCATTGGAATATAACGCAAGGAAAATCCAGTTAAAGTAATTAATTATGCAAATTTTTCAATTTGGGCATAATTTCATACCCTATACTAATTATAATGACGTCACTGAATAATTAATGAGGCTGCGTAAATTATGATGACGTCAAATTGTTCATTACGTGTTGGTCTATCACCATACCACGTTTGGTGGTCATAGCTATAGCCAATCCGGAAATACTATCTTCGCTTGAACAAGAGAGATGTAGTGTATAAATCAGCAATGAAAATCCTGCAGTAACGTATGAGGAAATGCACTTCAAAAAGAGTAAACATGCATACTTAAAGTATTCATCTGAGTACATATCACGTGTGATCCTTTGGTCTAATGTAAGATCCATGAATCTTTTTCATAGTTGTACATACGTTCGTTAACCCTATTACTACTGTGGTACTTGAGTTTCTGGGACGACGATTGTGAGAGATGAGGAAGGTGCCCCCTGCTAAATCAAGAACGAAATCTGCTAGAGTTAGATATTGGTTACAGTAATTAGCTTATTATCTTGAGATCACCAAGTTCCAGGAGAAATTTCCCTGCGTGCTTCCATTTTTGCTGACCTCATCGTTTTTTGACCGATGCAAAAAATGGCTAAAATTCACTGATTTTCCAGATTTTTCAAAAAATCTTTAATACTTTTAAATTGTTTCACCTGAGATCATCCAAAATAGCTTTTTTGTGATAGTATGCTGGCATTTGAACCACTTTGGTGAAAAAATTAGGATAAAACCTCAAAAACTCTTATATAAAAAAAAAACTGGTAGAAGCATGGATGAAGGAAACGTACTATTGTACCTATCTATCCTTGATAGTGTCCTTTGAATTAACAATCTTCTTGGTGGTATGCTAATTGGTGAAGTTGAACATTTTTGCGGGCATTTCTGTTAAAAAGTGATCGTGTTATACTTCTGTTGTGCGACAGCAACCATTTAACCATGAATGTATTTTCATGATCCTGTTGATTCAGCGTTTGTCAGTTGCATTCTTTTTCTATGGTACAAGTTTTAACCTCTCTTTTGAATTATGGTAAGCAGTTGTGTGCGGTGCCTGAAAAGACTCGTATCTGACACTAGTTTGTTACCTGTTTTGTTATATAGACCTGAAGCCTGTGCAATACACTGTCAAAGTGTACACTGGTGATGTGCCTCACGCTGGCACTGATGCCAATGTTTCCATCATTCTGCATGGAGAGAATGGGGATACTGGAAAACGCGAACTGAAAAAGAAGTTTAAAGATCTGTTTGAGCGAGGTCACATGGATGACTTTCAGTTCGAAGCGTTGGACCTAGGTGAGTATATGTTTCATGTGAGTGTAGGACATGCCTCGTGAGTACACAAAGTTATGAAGTTGAAATAATTACTGATTATATGGTGAGCTGATGAGCTTTCTTGACGGCTCAGTCCTGTTCATTCCATATCAGGTATGCAATGCTAAATTGATAATGCGTGGAGTGAATTAAATTGCGAATTTGAGTAACAACGTTCATGCTCAGGCAATGATGCCTGTCACCTTTAAAAATGAATAATTGGTGGTGTTATATCTGTCAAAGCGAGGGCAATTTCTCTAGTAGTAACTTGTCAAGCGTTTTAGTGTCCACATGATTGATACAATATTCGCGAAAATTTGGTCTGCGAAAGTAATCAGAGTTTCCTAAAATCTTTTAGAAGGTTAGGAACTGAAAATGCTGGCAAAAAGAATTCGTTAACAATTAACCGTATCGTTAACCGTTTTGTTTTTGCTGAAAGTTTTGAATGTCTCTTACACCAGTCTTTCTCTCTTTCTGCTTTGTTCCTTTAATTTTACTGCAAACCTAGCGATATATGTCGCTCGCTAAAAATCAGTTTCACAAATTGTTCCACATGCCGTTGCAAAATAAATAAAAATGAATTAGCTACTTCAGGGTGTCATGTCTGGTCTTTTTGAAGAAAAGGAGATAGATTGTATCATTTCTTGGAAGAATCGTGACTTTCTTTCCCTTAAGTTAGATTCAAAGATCTTGCTGAAAAGTATTACTTTCCACCGAGGTTCTATTCTGCTCTCTCTCTAATTTGCATAGCTTAGTATACTGTTTAGAGGGCAAAATTTCTTTATCAACTTGGTAAGCTAAGTTTTCTCATTTTAGCCTCTGGATAATTCCAATGCTTGTTGAAGCTCTCTATATTGAATAGGGATTTCCGCTTTAGCGGAAGAGTCCTATAAAATGAAGTCTGCCCATCCGTATGTCCATCAACAATGCATGTTCCCGGATAACCGTTTTATGAATTTTTCTTTAATTTGACATGAAGGTGACAATCCCTAATTAAGAAATAGTGATGGAGTCGGAATTTAAAAAAAAAAATTGTTTGACTTGCGTTTGGCAATTTGTGCCCAAAGAATGGCAATTTTTAGGGTTTTTTCAATTATTTCAAGATTCATTCATTCATTCTTTCATTTTTTTTAAAAATATTTGTGTCAAGGTTGCGGGCAGTATTGAACCATGTCTCGTACCTGGGAAAACTATCGTTTGCCTGTTGAGTAGCGTTTTATGTCCAAAAAGGGCAATTTTTACATCTGAAATTGGCTATCGTGTTTCCTGACGCATGCCTTATATCTTGGTAGTACGTCATTCAGGGTGATGTGGCAATTTCGTCAATAGCATTTATTCTCAGGGTGTAGCTTGCGTTTTTTGTGTGTGTCGCTGGGGTGGAGCTCAGGACTGGTGAGGTGCCTCCAGCCGGCTCGGAATTACTGCTGCAGCACTATCCAGCGTCTGTAGTTGATTGCGTATGTCTTTGTTGCTCGTGTTCTTGCATTATCCGTCGCCACAATCGCCACATCGTTGCACTCAGCAGCAGGTGTGACATGCTGAAGAGGCCTATGAAGGCCGAAGCGCGTCTATGTCTCCTGCTCAGTTCTTTTAATGATCGTTTCGTGAGAGAGGTGCATGCGCTGGTAAGCAAGCATATATTTAATGTGTTGTTGTACGGAGATTTATCACTGGCTTCACTTCGACTGATCACCTGGGTAGAGCTGAGTGTTGGTTCCGTAAAACATGTTTAAAGCTTCAGCCATAGCATATACGTGGAACGGGGTATCAACCCCCCCCCCCCTCCCCTAAATTTGGCTATCCCCCCCTGACTAAGAGAAGCCCCCTGAAAATCGG
>JAOBRC010303794.1:0-13411 GCA_027575255.1 Scolionema suvaense
AACTAACATTAGGCATAATGTTGCTCTCTTTTTTGGTCCAGACATAATCTGAAAGGGAAGTGGCATTTCTTTTGCTAACGAACAGTTACAACAGCTTTCAAAATGCATCTACATTTGCCCCTGGACTCTGTGAATTTTGTGGGCTAGTAGTCACAGTTGTAACCTTAATTGCAAAAAACTGTCTCCAAAGGTTATTTCAATATCGCAACTGCAAACAAATTAACTCTTGGAACATTTTTAATGAACTGAAAGACACTTTCAAACAGTCATGCAATGGTGCCAGACTCAAAGAAACCAGGCTTCATTCATGAATAAAGAATTTCGGAAAAGTTGACATGCTAAACCTAGGTTAGAAAACAGATTCCACCAGTGAAGGAGGGGGGGTGCAGAAGTGAGCCTGTCAGAAGCACAGAAATTTTTGTAGCAGGTTATTTAACCTTTTGAGCCCAAACAACGACTTTTGGCGTTTTGGATGTAGGGTCACCTGTTGAAACTCAAAGGTCAAAATTTAGAGCTTTTTAAAAAACAGACAATTATGCATCAATTGGTGCCAAGTTTGATGCTCTAGGTACTATGGTTCAGGAGTTATGGTCTTTTAAACTGAGCAAAACTGGCAAAAATTACCAGGTCATTTTTTTCAGGCATTGCAGAGTCTAAGGATTAACAAGGCGCCAGCCTGACCTCAATTCAACTGTAAACTCTGCCAAAACAGCATTTTCTGCCGAAAGCATCCTAAGAGCGAGTTATATCGCAATTTTTGGTGACAGCAACGCTGCACGACCGGTTCAGGGTCACTCTGTTAACCCTTTAAGCCCGAACGACGCCTTTTGACATTCTGGATATAGGGTCACCTCTGGTGCGCGATAAAGACTCGCCTGTTGAAATTAAGAGGTCAGAATCAAGCGCTTTTTTAAAGAATAGACATTTATGCATCGATTGGTGCCAAGTTCGCTTGTCTAGATACTATGGTTCAGGAGTTATGGTCTTTTAAACTTAGCAAAAATGGCAAAAAGAACCAGATCATTTTTTCAGGCATTGTGGAGTCTAAGGGTTACGAAGGAGAAGCAAAACTTCTATTGCAGTCATGACTTGTAAAGATGATTTGGATCAAAAAGAGCTTCTGGAGAACTATTAAACCATTATTTACGGAAAAAGGTACCCATGGAACTGCAAGAACTATTTTAGATGGCAAGAATGTTGTGACTGCAGACCAGGCTATATTAATTAAATACCAAATATCCCAGAAATATCTTCTTCAAACGATTGTGCTGGGGGAGATGAGCCAGTTGTATAGGAATTAAAAGATATGGAAACCATCCGCCATCGTGAAGATCACTGAAAATTTATTATTTAGTAGGAATTTGCCATCTTTGGGATCATTTAAAGATGTCACAGCTGACTGTGTAGAGAAGGAAATTAAGAATTTGAAATGTGGCAAGGGTTTCCCATTATTGGTAACATTCCTCCAAAAATATCAAATATCGGATGTAATGTATGTTCTAATGCGTGTATTTGTAAATGTCACTTTCTTTCTGAGTTTGTGGGTGTTACTCCTGTGCACACGAAACTCAAAACTGTGTACATAGAAAAAAATTGGCCTGTTTGTGTGCTGTCTACTATCTCTAGGGTTTTTTAGTCTATTATCTGATCGATCGATGGCAACAAGTGAAAATAAACAGTATTTTAATTTCTTCGTCCTAGCTTTTATGCAGAGTACATACCTGAAGGATCTACTCTGGCACCCTTTCTTTTTAATATTTACCTGAATGATCAATTTTTCTTTGTTGGTGAAACCCAAGTGTGCAATTATGCTGATGTCACAACTTGGTACATTTGCAACGACGATCTTGCAACACTTTTAACAAGCCTGAGAAGGATTGCTTGACGTCAATTGCTTGTTACGCCAATAATCACATGAAGCTTAACACATTGTGCCCGGAGCACACGTATACTCATTCTCAGGACTGAATTCTAGCAGATGTCTTTGCTGCCCATTTTGAGGCACTTCCACATGTTTTTAGGCAGTGTCAATGAGTGAAAACCATGTAGGAAATTTATGCACTAAGCAAGCCAGAAGCTTCTTCCTCTTGCCAGAGTTTCAGTACGTCTTAACACGGAACAACTCCATGTTGGCATCAAATCGTTTTTGAGTGTTTGTTTGTGTATTGTTCACTAGTATGGATGCTTCATAATTGAAAAAGGGAAACCAGACTCAATAGACTACAAGAAAGAGCGCTAAGAATTATCTGCAAGGATTTTAGTAGATCGTATGACTATCTTGAACGTGATTGCTCCATAGTAATGCATGATCACAATCTGCAGAATTTAGCAATTGAGATCTTTAAGACCAAAATTTCAACCCAGGAGTTATGACTGAAAGATATTGTACTTTTGAAGAGTAACTAAGAGTTTGCAGTTAAACCAAAATTTGCCGTTTTAAATCCTAAAGTACACTATGATTTGAAACTGCGTCTTACAGGGGAGAATAACTTAGAAGATATTTGACTATCACATTCTCTACTAGAGGTTAAGATAAGGATTGGAATGTTGAAGCCTATCGGCCAGAGCATTACGTGCTCGTGCCGATTATTTTGGGCAAATCTTAGGCAGCTTGCCGAAAATTTTCGGCGTTTACGGCAGATTCAAAAATGTCCTGGCAAGTTTATAGCCTAATCTTGCCTAGAATTCTTGGCACACACGTTCGACTGCCTAAGATATTAGGCGTATCTTCAGCAGCTTGCCGAAAATTTTAGGCGTTTACGGCAGCTTCGAACTGGTGCCGATGAATGCCTAGAATACTCGGCAGATGCAAAGAATGTTCCTGCAACTTATTGCCTAATCTTGCCTAGAATTATCGGCACACACGTTCGACTGCCTAAGATCTTAGGCATATCTTCGGCAGCATGCCGATGATTCTAGGCATTTTCGGCAGCTTCACTTCACTGCCGATAAATGCCGAAAATGCCGAACTTTTTGCCAAAGATTTTGTGACAGGGTATTGGCTGCAAATGTATGTTATGTCAAACTTATATACCTAGGATTGGATTTGTATATACTAGGAAGTACTATGCTGTACTATGCATTGATTTCTCCCCATTCAGTCTGCTTTTTTTGGGGGGAGGGGCAGTAGGGAGTCTTTTTTTTTGTCTTTTTTATTTTTGTTCGACATCTTCTGATTTTGCCTTACTTCGATTTTAAAGTAAATGGTTGTACGTTGTCGTATCGTATTTTTTTTTATTTTTGCTTAAACAGTCTGGTAAAAATTTGGCTATGTATGACTGTACATTATTTAAATGCCAATTGTAAAGAAATTGACTACTACGGACGACGGACGACGACAATGATGATACGAATTTTGGTAGTCACATCCTGTATTCTTGCTATCTACTAGGTTTTATGAAACAATGCGAAATGTGTCACTTGCTGTGTGCATTCTTATCTGAGGTGTAGTGTGTTAGGCTCTTCCTATGAAGGCTCTTACCCAGAAGGCCTATCACTTAGTATTTGTCTTCTTCTACCTGTTATACAAAATATATGTGTTGTTTGCCACTTAACAAATGGTGTTATTTTGGTCTCCGCAGTTGATGGTGGTTGGGGCAATTGGACGTCATTGTATGCATGTGATAAACCATGTAATACTGGTCACAGGCGGAAGTGGAGGTATTGTGATTCTCCACATCAGCTCTATGGAGGGTTACCTTGCCAGGGAAACGACCAGTATGATGAGCCATGTAATACACATATTTGCCCTGGTGAGAAGATACAATTTTGATGCATATTTTTATCTTGTGCGTTTTTCACTTGATTTCTATTTTGAGTTTATTCAAATGAATATACGAAGCTTGGTTCACATGAATGGCAAACTTGTGTTAACAGCTTATTATGGCTAAGACTATCTGGTAGGGTTATTGTGCTAAGGCTCCATGGGAACCACAATATCTGTTGTTGTGATGCATCTTACAGGTGCATCAAAGCTGCACTAATGCATGATGACATGCGTTGACAGTGCTCTTCAGGTAAACCTTTTGTTCTTCAAGGTGCCACTATTCATAGTACACGGTAAACACCAGTGTGTTGTAGCCTTTGAACATGTGAACAGCTGGCTGCTTGAACAAAATTTATGATGCAGCATTGGTCGTTTATGTTAACCAAGGTCAAACACTTTTTTTTAAATGTTCGTAAATTAAGTAAGGTCTTGGTCTTGGATTCTTACGATTTTAGAAATTGTATGCATGCGAGAAGCCATGTAATACTGGTCACAGGTGGACAGATTACGAAAATTCTAAACTATGCTACAGTAAAATAGGCACAAAATGTGAAAAACTTTTGTTGTTTTGAATGTTAGCCTTCTTTGTCAGAAAAAAAACAATGTTTTCTGGATATTCTATGCGTGAACTGCCATGTTAGTGTCTTCCTCTCCAATGCAGGCCTTCAAATAATTTTTTTGGCAACGTCGGTCATATGACCAATGGTACTGTTCATGTTGTCGGTCATAAATTTTTCCGATCCGTCACTCCATGGAATAATTATGTTATCGCACTTGTGCTGAATTAATTACCAATTATTGACATTGTAGATTATATCAAGGATGTAGGAGAGAACGTTCATTCTACATCCTTGATAATATGAATACGTTTTTGGCAAGTTAGTAGTAGGGATAAGTTTTCCTTAATTCCATAATGAATATATCAAATGAATTCCTTGGCATGTTCCTCCTTCCTCTCTCTACATTTGACATAAATTGCAGTCACGCACAAAAAGAGCAGTCTATAGCTTGTGTTCTTGAAACCCGTTGGTTGCACTGGAGTACGAACCATCAGCATCTTTCACTGTGAGCTCATGGGTCAGAGAACGACAGACGCAATTTTGTTTATACCAATCCAGTTTATGTGATATGCATTGTTCTGGAATTGAATACAAGTACATTTTAGAGTATTGGCATACATCCTCACCTCCTAGAAATTGGTCCTGTAAGTTTGCAGGTTCAAGACTGAGAATTTGACTTGAGAAAGAAATTCGTCGATCATGATCACCGACGGAAAGCAGTCTATCGTCAGTCAGCGGCCAAAATCTATCGGTCATTGATCGATGACTGACGGCTATTTTTTAAGGCCTGCCAATGTTTTAGTGTCTACTATGAGATTTCTTTTCATCAATGTTTTTAAATCCTGTGATTCTTGGAATTGGATGTGCATGTACTATCTTGTTTAACCCTGTAAAGGTTGGGCTATTTTGACATTATGGTTAGACTGGACGGGGGCCTAGCAGACCCACCCCCTGTAAACTCTATAATCCTTCATCAATAGTCTTAAAACTTGGTAGAGTGTGAAATGACTTAATTATGTATCATTTGGGCTGAATAGTGACAGTACGTATGCATATTTAATTATAATTTCCATTAACTATGTGTAATTAGGTTTATGATCCGAATTTGTCGAAATTCGGATTTTGGCCACCAGACTTCAAGGAATGGCGTAAACAGCATAGTGTATGTAGCAATAATCCTAGCCTCCCAATACCTGTCCTTGATAAATACATTGATATTTTGCCATATAACAACTTTTAACTGTAAATGTCATTGTTGCTTGGCATTGGCACCTGTCAAAAATTATGACGTCACACCTAAAATTAAATTTTAGGAAAAGTCACCAAGTTTCGTAGGCCCTGTGCGCACAGATCTCTGACTTTCACTAGTCGAAGATAGTCAGAGCTAGTTGTACTTTGTAGGAGAATTTAGATAAAAATCATTACTATTTCCAACTAGGAGATTTTATCATCGCTAGTCGACTCTAGTACAGCTCAAGGGCAACACATAGGCATACTTTGAAGTATGTCAGAAAAGATTGCGAAAATTGATAAAGAGCAAAAGTCGAGCGCACAGAGCAAAATCTGACTATCGCGAGCTCCATTCTTCTCGAAACAAAGAGCTAATTGGGGTATTGTCGCTAGTCAGGCCTAGTCAGAATTCTTATCTATGTGCGCACAGGGCCATATTCATAGCATACATCAGATAGTTAGATAGCAGATAACTTTTGTTAAGAATTTGAAGCGATGCAACAGTTAAAAAAGTTGCCAAGTTTCTGCCATCTTTTTTAGACGCAGTAATTATGCATGACATGTGTTATGATCAGTGAAATTATGTGATTGACTTGATCTACGGACAGTTGAACGTGTTTGATTACACTTCTTTTGCCAGATCATTGATATGTTCAATATACCATCCCCAGAATTCTTTCAACTGGTTAGTAGCTAATGCCAGCAGTATCTCTAGTGATGGTCATAGGTGATGTCATAGCTTAATGTGAATTAAGTAGTGAAGAGGGCATAAATTATCCAAACTTGAAGCAAGATTTTAGGACAAGAAACCTTCGGTTTCAAGTTCAGACAAAACTTCGTCATTGTCTGTACTCTATTGATGGACTGAGTTTCACTTTTGATCGTTGTATTGCTTTTAAATATAATCGTGCCATAAAATCCTGTTTCATCCATTGTGGTGGTATGGATAATTGTAGCATTATGATTCTAAGAAAGTATCAATTTTTGGATGCGTAGTTATAATTTTGCCTTCTGTAAAGACTTAATCATCTCCTGAAAATATAGCTGATGAAGTAACGCTGATTGTTCTGGAGTTAGCTACATCTTTTCTTTGGGTGATTAAAGACATAGCAATGTAAGCTTCCCACTGTTTTCATCAATCATTTTGAGATACAAATGAAACAAAAGAAGGTTATGCAAATTCATCCAGCAACTTTTTGTGTAAAAGGATGACATTTGCTTTACAATGACTGGAAAATGTTTGGACATTCATGTATTAACTGTTTCATGGTACCATGTCAAAGTATCTACTGCCATATAAAGACAACCTGTTTACTCCTTATGACTGGGATACAATTTGATTCATGGAAAGTACCTTGTCGGCCCCTTTTTCCACCAGCCCTAAATAGCATTAATTTTTTGAGGGCTGGCATTAGAGCTTTTGTTATAAGCATTTGACCTGAAAAGGCCGAATTAGGGCCAACATAAAATTAGGGCTGGCATAATTTTAGCCAACAATGTAGAAACAATCTTAAATACACAGCTACAGAGGTAAACACTACAGTAGAGACATGATTTTCACATGTTTACGAAAATTATACAAAGCATAGGGCTTCTTGAATAATAGAGTTCATTTGTACCAAATTACCTTTCATGAACTTTTATGGTGTGCTTAATATTGAAAATTTCTGACTCACGTATGGTTTTGACGATTTAATTTTCTGGAAAGTCATATCCATAGTAGTTGTTGAATTACTGATTGAAATCTTGGATTTTTTGGCTATTGCAGAGATAAATGTTTATGTGCGCCTCACGTTGGCTATGGCGTACAATCCTGG
The DNA here is from genome assembly GCA_027575255.1 of Scolionema suvaense. Classification (NCBI taxonomy): domain Eukaryota; kingdom Metazoa; phylum Cnidaria; class Hydrozoa; order Limnomedusae; family Olindiidae; genus Scolionema; species Scolionema suvaense. The sequence continues at coordinate 7,374 of JAOBRC010303794.1, forward strand.
CATGTCAGAAAGTGGAAGCATAGAATCTGAACGATTAAAAGATGATATAAGGGAACAGGTATGTATGAATGCATGAAAGTGTTAGACTGACGAGGGGTAGTATTGTATGACCTCATGCCAGTCTTAACAGAGTGTGCTTGTATGTTTATTCCATGAACTTAGCATTCCGGCACTTTCTTGTTATTGTGCAGTAAGTGGTAACTCTCATTCAATCATGTGTCTGCACCATCAATTCTGCCAAGCATTAGCATTGAGTTTTGTGTTGGAGGCTGATGAAAAAGGCGAAGGACATCTTAATTTGAAGATAGGCTCAACCTTGTGTTACTTGAAGCAAAATGTTTGCTTAATGGAATATTAGCTTGGGTGTAAGTTGGTTCTACATTTTGATAATATGTTTGCATTTTTATTTTTTTTTTTTTGCTTTGCTTTGTTTTCCGTTCGTTTCAATTTCACGTATCACTCTTGTAGTACTAGTTTGTCCTCAATGCTCATTAATTGTCTGCGTCATCAGTTATGTGCTGTAACTACATTCTCACCAAACCAGGGCCGAACTCTTAGAATACTATTCTAGAGCATCTGGCAGTGAAACAGGCAGTTCTCTCCATGCTTCAATATTCGTATGCTCAGTAATCCTTTAACTGTACTTATTACCTGAAGGGAAGAAATTTTCGTGGGAATTAATTTGAACACCTTTCATAAATTTTTGGGAATTTATTTCCACATCAAAATAACATTTGGGCATCCTGTAATTGTCACTGAAGAAAGCAGTCAACCTTAGTTCAAAGGTAGTTGATGAAGGATGCATTATTATTAAGATTTGTGTAAGTTCTCTGTATTTTTTTGTGGAATATATTACCGGGTTTCAGTGGTGGATAAATTTTGCAGGAATTATGTTTTCGCGGTTGAGCATTTTCGGTGGTAAAAAGTGGAATTTAGTGTCGCAGATTCGCTCGAAAACCACGAAACCCACGAAATTTGCTTTCCGCAAAAATTTCTTCCCTTAAAGTAGGTATGCAGAATCTGGGTTACATAGAGCACGCGGAAATGCAATGGAATGTTTGGCTTGCTGCTTTCGGTTTTTTAAAAGCTCTCATCCGCTATCCACATTAGTCCCGTTTAATCTGCATACATGGCTTTGTCATGTTATTGGTGACTAGTTGAGGTTTTGGACAAAAGATAGGACATAGCAAACATTAACTTTCAATCTACGAGTAGCCTTCCCTACCCGTTGTGTTATGATTTTCGAAGGGTATTTCACAACTCTACTGCTTGTGACTATCCTGTGAATCAGTACAAGCGAAGGAGATGTTCCTATGCCATTTAGAAAGATGGTGGTGAAGTAATGATCAGGATTGTGGGAAGTATTCCTTAACACTGCCTCATGAATTCACCATATAGTCAGTAAAATATGCTAGGAGCTCAAAACCCAAGCTGTCCTGTTGCTAGAAAACACAAAATGCAAGTATATATTGTGACTTCAACAGTAGATAATGATGTTCCATTCAAACTAACATTCTTTTCATTGCTTTCCGCTGGTTTTTTCGTTTATGCTTGGATGAACTTGAGCATCAGTATTATTCCATGTTAGAGCATGCACAGATATTATTTAGGCAAGAATTATTTATAGCTCGGGAGTAACAGGCCCAACATTTTCATGTTGTACATTGTCTCTAAGAAAGGTTCTCCATTTGGACTGATCTTGCACACTAGCGCTGTTGATAATTATAAGGAATTTGTTCTCATGAAGTGGACAATATTATTACATCGCAAAACTGCGGAAACATTATTACATGACGACTGTACACTTAAAACCTATGTTAAAGTAGAAAAATGTTGTACGATGTTGAAGTATCATTAAAAACTGGCAAAAATACCCGATGTGAAATGCTGTATCCCTAGTTTTTATCAGACTAAAAAAGGGAATAAGCATATTCTAACAAATCTTGCATAACAATACCGACTTGTATAAGCACTCTATGAAATACTAAAGTACATTAATCTCATGCTTCTGTTTTTTGTCAGAAGCGGCAGATTTCCAAGAACAAAGTAAAAAGCAAGAAAACTAAATTGTTTAGGTAATACATGGTAATTGCTGGTGCTGTCATTCTGTCTGTTTTGGCTCAGTGTTGGCACCTTGAGACTAGTTAGAAGGAAAACTCCAGCCTCTAAAACACGTTGATCTCTATGCTAAACGTGACCACGACAAGCCCAAATATTAACTTCATTCGTTCATCACAGTAACAACCAAAGCATTTTAAAAGTTCTACCATGAAAAGCCCGAGAAGGCTCTCGGACTGGCTTCTGTGATGTTGCTGTATAATCAGCTAGCGAGATTGGCGTGCTATTCACGGATTTCTATGACAACTTAGGTATTCTATCAACATTTTACTTGGAACTGTCCTAGCTGTCAACCGGACTTTCATTCTGTAAGAAGGGGAAAACAGCATATAGTTTATCGTTGGACTCCCGGTTTAGGGGAAGTGCCCTACAAAATGAGGTCTACCTTTCTTTCAGTCTGTTCTTCCGTCTTACGGTCTGTCACCAACACATTTTCCCGGATAACCGCGTTATAGATTTTGTTGAAATTTAGCATGAAGGTCAAGATCAGCAATCAAAACAATAGTATGGAGCCAGAGTTTTGAGAAAAAATTTTGTTCGACTTGAAGGTGGCAATTTATGCCTAAAAATGACCATTTTTAGGGTTTTGTCAAAGTATTTCAAGATCCAATCACTAAGTGTTTGTGATTTTTGGTGTGAAACTTCAGAACAATAATAGTAATGTAGTGGATCATGTGCCATACCTGGGAAAACTCTTGTTCGCCTTGCGGGTGGCAATTTATATCCAATAATAGCCCTTTTTAGGATATTTTCAAAATATTTCAAGACCCAGGTGTCATTTTTTGTGATTTTTGGTGTGAAACTTCAGAACAATAATAGTAATTTAGAGGCCCATGTGTAATATCTGGGAAAACTCTTGTTTACCTTGCATGTGGCAATTTACGCCCAAAAATGACCATTTTTAGATTTTTGTAGAATTTCAAGAATGCTTCATCAGTTTCTCGTAACTGTTGGTGTGAAACTTTAGAGCAATTGTATTTATGTTATGGATCATGTACCACATCTGAAAAAACTCTTGCTCAGCTTGCGGGTGGCAATTTAAGTGCAAAAATAGTAATTTTCAGTGTTTTCAAAAATGGTTCATCCGATTTTTGTCATTTTTGGTCTGACTATTTAGTGAAACTCTGCTTGATGAACCATGTGCAATGTCTCGGAAAAATTTCGTTCGTCTTGCAGGCGGCAATTTATGTTCGAAATTGGCTATTTAAATGGGTTTTTTTCCAAGCATGGCATAAACGGTTCATCCGATTTTTGTGATTTTTCTGGTGTAGCTTAGTCTTTGTGGCAATTCTGTGTATGTTATGAACCATGTGTCATGTCTGGGGAAGATCTTGTTAGGCTTGCAGGTGGTAATTTACATCTCAAATGTGCTAGTTCTGTGTTTCGTGTGTCAAAAAAGATTCATCAGTTTTTGTCATTTTTTAGTGTGGATCTTAGGTGCAGCATTGCCTATGTTATGACCCTTATATCTTGAGAATGTGTTGCTCAGTATGGAGGTGGCAGTTTGTGTCACTTATGGCTATTTTCAGGGGTTTTTTGTCAAAATATTTCAAGAACTCTTCATTAGTTTTTCGTGGTGTGAATATGGCTTATGTTTTTTTTCAATTATTTGTGGGAGTCCACTAATTCTGTGACTTGTTTGTGGTTTGATGCCGCACGGAACTTGTTCTCTGAGTGTGGACACATTTCCACATAATGAACATTGGTTGTTATGTCACTCATTGCATCCTAGTGTTTTGTGATATCTTCAAATGCACATTATTTCTTCATTCATTTAGCTATTGATTATGTACAATATTTCATTCGATAACTTTCGTGAGGCTGTACTTCAAGTCGACTTGTTGGGTGCCAGGTATGTGATTAGTTGGTGTGATCTCTTCCACATATCTGTAAGCATACTGTTTCTTACTGTAGCGTTTTAAGCATGTTTGTTCCTCTATGTGTTGTTCAGGTATACCTTGGAGATAGTGGCTATGAAGGAAAAATACTGGTGTTTTCTTATGGCTTCCTATTTTTCAGGAGCTCCTTCAAAAAGCATCTGATTAGCAGTACCTGATAATACGATCTTAAGAGCGAATATAGAACTATGCTTATTCCTGATCTTGGTGAGGAAGCAGGGGACCCTAGGCACCTTTAATTTAGCTATGCAAACCAAATCTACATGAGATGAGTCTGTATGAATTTGGCATCAATATTATGACTGGTTTATTAGGAGATACAGGCCTTTTGTCGGGAGGTGGTAAATTGACCTGAAGAGGGGGTTAACTTACCAACTCCCCTCCCCCCATACCCGTGCTGTAATCGGGTTAATGCAAAGGTATCATGTGAAGATCCTGTTTACTAAATCAAGTTTAATATTCATGACTTCTCTGTAGAGCAAAATTGATGGCGCTCAGTAGCAGTTTCGTAGATTTGCTTTGTTGCCTCTTCTGTGAACAGATTGGCGGAAACTGTCTTAACTTAGATGTTATTCTATATGTTAAGTGCAATGGTATTAATAGAATTTTGAACTCGTGCTCTGCTTTACTTTTTTGTTTAGGCATGGCAGTGTAATAGCGGACTTTCGTATCCGTTTCTTGGATCTCGATTCGTTTGAAATAGTGTATTTGCAAGAAGCCATTGAAAGTGATATGGCTATTGGTAAAATGCCTATCAAAGAGGGAGTATTTAATTATTCCGCTGACTTAGGTATGACATACCTATTCCTTTTTTTATTCATTCATTTGATTCACTTCTTGCGTGATGATCTTTTTCGAATGGCTGAGTTTTATCTCTCACTGGCTCCTGTCAATTTCAGGATCAAATATGCTGTAGTTATTATGTGTGGCCGCAGATGAAATTACAAGGAATAGTCTAATATGGCTCAAAGTTTGAAGTCAAAATACAGGGGTAAAATAAATGTGTTTTTTTTATACTTTTTACACAGTTCTAGAGATCTTTTTTTGGTAGTTTTATACGCTGTCCTAGCGATCGTTTTTCTACTTTTTACACAGTTCATTACCATCGTTTTTTTTTATACTTTTTACGCAGTTCTAGCGATCTTTTTTTTATAGTTTCATACGCTGCACTAGCAATCGCTCTTTCTACTTTTTTATGCAGTTCTACCGATCTATTATTTTATTTGCTTCATCTGCAGTTCTAGCGATCTTTTTCTTCCAATTCTTACTCTGTTCTAGCTATCTTTGACTTGTTGTTGCACTACTCTAGAGACCTTTTTTCCAGTTTTTCTGCTTTATGGCTAGCTATTTTTTTCTCGTTTTTACTCTGTTCTAATGATCTTAGTTCATAAACTCTTGAATTGATTGTTTTGGTCTAGTTTTTGTCTGTCCTAACAAATTTTTACTGCATGTGCTGTATTCCACGCTCCGAGTGCAGTAAGTGTGAAGTTAGAATTTAGTGGCAGCAGACAAATCAACTTAAGCAATCAACAGCAATCAACAGCAACTTAAGCTGCGTGACGTGAGGCTAGGACATGGCAGGATTATAAAACTGTTGACCCCTTTGATGTGCAATTAATAGATGCGATTCGGATGACGGACGGTCAGGTCAGTTGTGACTCAGACGTCTTACAGATTCATCTCAAATTCTACAGATTCAGTTCACATAGTGTTCAGTGTTATTAAGTGTGGCCATGGATGAAGTTGCAAGGAATAGTCCAATATGGCTCAAAGTTTGAAGTCAAATACAGGGGTAAAATAAGCTTTCTAAATTTTTTATGGCCATCATTTTGGACCAATCAAATCAAACTATTTATATTGATTGGGTTCTATCGTAGACTGTCCCTTTAATTCAGTTGATAGAGCCCGTAGAAACATAGCAAGTTGCATCATTCTAAGCTTTTATGTGCAACTCTCTGGGTAGGATCCTAAAAGGAAAAGATATCATTTCTCTTTCTGATTTAGTGCCCAATGCACCTCCTG
>JAOBRC010303905.1:0-13409 GCA_027575255.1 Scolionema suvaense
CGATCGTTTCTCAAACTTCCCTCTGCATCATCACTTCTACTCTCAAAACTAAGCTCTGTGCCTGTGAAAAACATTCAGTCAATTTCATCCCTCAAGTTTAGGATTCGCGCTCTCCTGCAATTACGTAATGGAAGTTCAAAGCCTTCTTCCAACGAAAGAGTGTAGAAAGTCCTAAAAAAATAAACCAGTGTGCTCATTATTGGACCAGTTCACATGTGTATGTGTCAATTTCACATAATGATTCCCTGAGTTACATAATTTTTAGCAGAGATGATTGTTCGGAGCAGCAATCAAGTGGAAAATTGTATTGTTGAAAACAACGAAGTTACACCTGAATGGCTTCGACTGGGAATTACCATCGAGCCAGCTGTGTTGCTAGACACGCTGCTATTCAGCTTTAGTTTGACTGGAGGGGAAATGTTGCTGTTTGTTGTTGCAATTTGTTGCAAGTTGTTCCAAGTTCTTAACATGTCGAAGAGCGACAGCGGCTTGTTGAGCTATAGTGATCTTTGATTCCTGAACAGTGATGAGGCATGTTTACTTCCACCATTGCTGAATTGCAGTTGCGACTATTTAGGAAATCTTTCGTAAAATCAACTTCGTCGGAGTCGCATGCGATGTCAGAAAAAGGTAACGGAAGTCTCCATGCCCATTTTTTTGGTATTTTTCATTGAACTTAACATGATTTTTTGCTGGAGGATCCCTTTAAGTACGACCAACAAGAACATGTGCTATCAGACAAACTCTAGACGGAGGTCAAACTGTTTTGTGTTGGAAAGGAGGTTGTGTTCAATTGTCTGATTTGTGATTTGTTGATCATGATTACGATCACATTTTTAATTGGTCCTGAACGAGGTACATGTAATCAGGTACAACTTGTATGCATCAGCCATTTTTCTCTAGCTAGCCTCAATGAATATATCTGTGCTCAGTGACTGCAAGGGGATAGTGTCATGGTATTTGTAAATGCATACACACATATTCACACCCTTCAAAGGGTATCTTTTACTGAAACGATTCTATTTTATGGTATTCTATTTTATTCATGACTGATCCATTACTGCAGTGAATTTAGTACAAGTCTTGTGAAACCTTGTTTGCTTGAAATTGTCATGTCACACATCATGTTGAAGTCAGCGGGTGGTTATGTCCGGAGTGTGAGTGTGCCAACTTGTTCTACCGTAGGGTTTGTTGTTTTTTTTGCGTGAACCAATTTTGCGAGTTTTGGGATTTTCTGCTAAATTCGCAAAATTAGATCCACGTTTTAACGTGAAGTTTTAACCAGACTAAAAGCAAACAGAACAAATTTTCGATTGTTAATTAAGAACAATGTGCTCGGACTTGTTCTTTCTCCCAGTTTGCATGTGAACAACTTCCTCCTTTTCCTTCATTGATGTGCATTCGCTATATTACTTCTGTATATTTTCATTGCAAATCCCTGATTCGCAAAAATAAATCCACGCAAAACGCATCGAAAATTGAACTCGCAAAAAATAAGTCCATGTAAAAATTTATCCCCTTAAGGTAGCGTTTCTTCCTTTGTATTCTCCGATGTTAAGTTCGTCCACATTCAGTGTGATGTAAACGAACGACTATTTCTAATCTATCGTGACTGCAGCAATGAGAATAGGTTCCCATCATCAGTATGTTGCACAACTTAGCCTTTATTAGAAATCTCACATGAATGACCGTGGATGAGTTTCTTGACCCAGCCTGTTATTGACCCATCTTCTCTGCAGCTACATCGTCTTTATAGTTTAGGTCTGATTTCAAAAAGAGGACTTCATAGTGTCATATCCTTTAGCTGTTGAGAAACGCTAGTACTTCATGTTAAATTGCTGTTAAATTCTATACACTCTTTTTTTATAAGCATACTGAGGCTGCTAAGCATAACTCGAGCCTCAAATAATTTGACAAGCATTCCTTGAGCCTCATTAACTAATTCTAGCCAACTTACGAGCTCTAAAAAACGTTTTCAAAACCGGGAAAGGGGATGGATAGCGGACAATTTATTATTCTTTCTTCTAAACACAATAGCCTTTCAGAGTTCCAAGGACCTTGTACGACGGAAGGTAGAAGGTCCTTGGGTGTTTGGAAATATGATGTCTGAAAGTTTGGCGTTCAGAAAGCTCGTCTTCCTATCTTTGTACGTACTAAACTTAGGCGTAAATGACTTAAGCATACCGCTAAGCATGTCATGGGGCTCAATTTGTAAAATACTTATAAGCACATTGAGCCTCAGCAAAATTTACCCAATGCTTATTAAAAAAAGAGTGTATTCATTTATGATGTGCAGGCTGCCTGTTCTGCCATAGTTACGATTATCCTTCTTTATCTATTATTGAAACAGTTTGGTGGCGTGTCAGTGCAATTTCAAGGTAAACGTGTTGTATTATCGGACCTTGGTAACTGCATGGAAGATGACCGTGATTTTAAGTCTCTTAAAAGTAAGTTCTGTTACATTGCCTATTTTATAGTAAAGTGAGATTGTTTGCTCATATCTTTTACATGTGAAGTAAAAAGTTGGGATTGGTAGATTGGGTTTCTAGTTCGAGCCCTGCGGCTATTAGTTAGCACAAAATCCCTAAAAATTAAGACAGGTAGGGATTCAGTTATTTCTCAGTGGCTTTGCCTGGAGTGAAGAGCAGCCACATCCTCATCAACATCCAAATTAGAAAAAAGTTTTATGAAAGTCAGCATCAGACTTATGTTTCTGCTCATGTATTCTTGGTAAACTTCACCAAAAAAGTTCCATGCTACATTCTATAATGAGCAGTCATGTGCTTGTAGGATACTGCATCAACTATTTTAGTTAATGCCAGGAGCGTTGATGCTGCATTGGCCACTGCTGCTTCTGAGCAGGACCTCTTGTATCAGAAAGCACAATGTCTACCTTAACTAGGCAGGCTTAGGTAATTCAGAATGAGGGCGTATATGTACATGAAGCTGGTCTAAAACATTGCTAAGGGGTATTGATGCCAAACAGGGCCAAGCATAGGTCTTACAATGTCTGGTCCTGGGCAAGTGGATGGTATCAGAAACTACACATGCGAAGAAAGATTTATCTTTGGGTTATTTTTTGAGAATGCCTCCTTTATTGCTGTCAATATGTATCTGATCAACCTTTGACCTTTAACTATCACCTGCCAACCTCAGTTTGCTCTATATTAAGCCAGTATATGTTACTGCTTATGTCCTTGGTGCTTGTAAAGTTGTTGTGTATCAAGTATGCTTTATGGTTTGCCATGATAGAGTACTGCAAAAACTCTGTCAACAGATCAAGAACTTATCAGCTCGTATTCCAGGAGATTGGATTGATCAGCCTGCTTCAATCACCTTTGTGAAAGCTGACTAAAACAGCAAGTATAGGGAGGGAGGTGCACTGATGTGTTTGTGGAGGAAGGTGGTTCATGAGGTTGTGCCACTTCACTTGTTCAATAGAGATTTCTGAAGCAAAGACACGAGAGAGCAAAGGGGACATCAACCATGCACAGCGATGAGCTTAAGACGCAGAATCGAATGCATTATGTTAACTAAGTGGACCCCACAATAGAAGAATAAAATGAGTGCTGATAGCCATGTGCGTTTTCGGCACGTCCGAATTATGTGTATGTCTGCCTAGAAGACCAAGTTGCTATACGTTACGTCATCATCAAGTTGATTTTAATTTTCTTGATCAGACCCAGGAGTCTAACTTTTCATTTTAGAGGGGATTATTAAAAGAAGGGTCGCAATATGTGATTCATGCTAAAATAGTTATAAAGTCTGACCAGTTTCTGTAGCAAAAGCTCTGCTATAGAAAACATCTTTTGCATCAGTCAGATTTTTCCCCGGATCTGCCCCTGAACTAATCATCAATTTTCGTCAATTGCCTATTCGCATTTTTTTCTATAACAAGATCTTTAGAATCTTTAGAATACACGAGATTCAAAATACATAACTGACAAAAAATAAAAGTTCACATACGAAAAAAACGAAAGAAGATAACATTAACACCAATGACGTGACTCATAAAAAACAGGATGATGTCACTGAGAGTGTCAACTGAGCACATCGACACAGTGACCAAAACATGAGAATTGCTTGCGCTGAGCGTTTATACACTTTTACATGCTGTACCTAAGTTAGAGGGATTACATATTTTCAGGAAAATATAATTGTATTCAAGAAAATCGTTTAGTTGTCTTCAGATAAGAAATTGTTGCCAAGAGAATACTGTGATTAACAGCAAAAGGTAGGGCAGCAAATCCACTACATCTTCTTTCATGGTATCTAGAACTATCTCATTGGAAGACGGAAGTGTCGTAATCTTGTTATGAAGCAGTTAAGGTTCTTTGCAATATCGATGACAGAGCAACAAAAAGTGCTTAGTGGTCTCTATTCCATCTCTTCCACTACGCTCCCAGGTCAAGCTGTCAGAAAAATTGTGGCGGAACTTATTTAGATAGCTCATTTAGATGGCTAAGTCCTACCCTCCAGCTGTATCAAGATTCTGAAGCCGATTGGGTTATGAATTCCGAAAGTAGAGTTTGGTTTTGATCTATAATCTCTTGAAGACATCTTGTTAGGTTGTTATGATTCAAATCTTAAGTCAAACATCAAATTGGGAGTATAACTGACCTTTGTTTTATTAATTGCCGAATTTTCGTCAACCCTGGAGGTTGACGTCTTCAGAACTGGTGTTTGCATTTGAGCTGTCAATGTATTGGATTCCGTTGCGCATAGCGTCAGTAACCGTTTCTTCTCAACGATCCCAAAAGTGTTTCCATCTCTTCAACTGAGGCTTTTGTTGACACCACTCATGGAAGAAAAACTGCTCCAACTTTGGGATGAAAGGGAGGTTCCTCGATCTCTATTAACCCCATCCGTCTCATGTGGCCCTGTATTCATGTGCTGTATTTCCAGAGCTTCTTGATTTGTAATTATTATCTCTACCCAATGTAGTTACCTGTAACCAATTAAATTGGCCATGGCAGACTTTGCTGCGTTTTGTTACTCCAGAAGAGGCCCATTTCCCATTCATAGCGCCACGTTGATGTTCTAAAGATCTGGTAATTACCTTCTTCTTAGTCTCACCAACATAGAATTTCCCACAAGTGCAATCTAAACGGTACACACCTGGATGGCTGTTGGATGGTAATTTATCTTTGTTGTTGCATAAGATTGTTTTTAGATTGGGAGACGATGAAAAAATGACTTTAATATTCTTCTTACGGTAAATTTTCTTGAACTTTGGATCAATCTTGGGGATCCAGGGAATTTTGACAACATTTTGATTTAATTCTTGGTGATCATTGTTATCTTTTTCTTCATCTTGACTTGGGCTGACAGTTCCCCTTTCATGATCACGACTATTCAAAGCATGGATGCAGTATGGATAGAAAGAGTTTTGAAAGTTTTTCACTGTTTATTTTGCGGAAGAAATTTTCACGACTTTAGGCTAACATTTCTTCCAAGAGAATTTGCTCATACAAGAATTTATTCTCTTCAGGTATTTCATCAGAACTCTCATTTTCTGAAAGTTTGCGAGGATTTTGTATAACCTTTTTCTACCTGAGCCCCTTCATGAAGGTTGAATCAGTGAGGGTGGCGTCTAATCCCTACCCCAACCCAAAAGGCAAATGAATATAGCTGCTGACGTCTATCACAAAAATTGGGCCAAAAATTAGGTCAAATTTCTCTCGCTGATAAAATCTGAAAACAACGAAAATAATATTTACCAACTTCAGAGTATATATGGTTTTCATACAGCTAGGCCACTTACAAAGGGTATTTTTTCCGCATTAACTTCACCGCTGGAAAAGTGCTTGATTTCACTAACCAGCTCTCACAAAATTGGCATACTTCCATAACCAAGCAACTATATGCGTGAAATTTGGCCACAATGTTCATGATTTATTTGATTAAATGGGCATAGGCAGTAGGCTTTCCACCCGCCCAAAGTTTTTTCATTAAAAAAAACTTCTGGGGGAGGGGGAAATTTTACTCTATCACGGCAGAATAAGGTTAACTTTTAATTTAAAAAATTTATTAAATACGTTGTTTGTTACCAAGGAACCATGTTAGACTGTAAACATTAAAAAGTGAAGGTTGCTTGGCGCCTCAAGGCCAAGACTCTTACCAACCTAGCCAATGAAACGTCACAATATCGATTAACATTTGTACAGTTGTTGCTGGAAAACCGTATGCTAAATCAATTGGTTGTTTCTGAATATTGGCATCAGTTGGTGTTCTATTTTGATTTGCTGATTTTAGGATGAGACTCATGACTTTTTTATGGAACGCGAAATTCAAAGAAAGCGGTATCACTTCATGCATCCTAAATGTTTGTCGAAGAGCATGCCAACCGCAATTAACCAGTCTACTTTTTCTATACATGGCAAAATAGAGGACGCGCAAAATTAGAAGGCGTGCCAGAAATTTGAGGTCGTGCCAAAAAATGGACGATACACGAAAATTGGAAATCTCACCAAAAATCATAGGGCGCGCCAATATTGGAAGGCGTGCCAAAATGTAAGGTGCGAGGGTGTGTGGGCGTGTGGGCTCACATTTTAGGAAGGCACGCTAGAAAGTAGGGTGCACGTTTTAGCAGATTCATTGTCATCAATGAGGTTTCTCTCTCATGATTCCACCGGTTAATGGCTACCATTAGTCACTCCTGCTCCCTGCAGGCTCGCAGTCATTATTGGGCTTTTTATAACTGGGTCACGTCTGGGTGTTAGCTTATGTGCAGCGATGCAGCTAAGACAATAGCCAATACCTTTAACATTACCTATGCTACTTCTTACATCTTGTGGGACTCCCGCTTTAGCGGAAGAGTCCTATAAAATGATGTCTGTCCTTTGTCCTTCCATCCGTCAGCAACGCATTTCCCGGATAACTGATCAATAATTTTTCTGGAACTTGGTGACAGTCCATAATTGAGGAAAAGTGATGGAGCAGGAATTTTGAACAGTTCCTTTGTTTTTCTTGCAGGTGGCAACTTATGTCCAAAAGCGGACATTTTTAGGGTTTTTCAAAAAAAATTTCAAAACTATGTTCATTACTTTTTTGTGTTTTTAGATATGAACCTACGGGAGGAAAGCGGTTATACTGTGAACCACATGTCCTATCTAGGAAAACTCTTGTTCGGTTTACAGGTGGCAATTTATATATGTCCAAAAATGGCTTTTATCATGGTTTTTCCAAATACGTCAAAACGACTCATTCTTCTCATTTTTGGTGTGATTGTTAAGGGCAACTCTACGCATGTTTTGAACCATATGCCATGTCTCCTGAAAATCTGGTTTGGCTTGCAGGTGACAATTTACGTGAAGAAATGGCGTTTTTTGTGGTTTTCCCCAAATATTTCATGAGCGGTTAATGTATTGTTGATTTTGGTGTGATTGTTTGAGAAACTCTAAGCTTGCAAACTCTAAGCTTGCTTTGAACAATATGCAATGTCTACTGAGAATCTCGTTTGGCTTGTGGATGGCAATTTACATCCAAAAATGGTGATTTTCAGGGGGGGTTCAAATGTGTCATGAATTGTTAATCTGTTCATTGCATATGTTATAATCCATGTACCATGCCTGGAGAAAATCTCGTTAGGCTTCTGGGTGGTAAGTTACGTCCAAAAGTGACTATTTTCAAGATTTTTTCCAAATATGTCGAATGCTTCATCTGTGTTTTGTCATTGTGGGGGTTGATCTTAGGGGCGGCATATGTTATGCTGTGATCCTTGCCTTATATCTTGTGCTTTTTCCAATATTGCCTAATTTCAGGGTTTTTTCAAAATGTTTCATGAGTGGTTCATCAGTTGTTTGTAATTTGTGGTGTGAATCTTTATGGCTTATGTCATTTTTTTTTATCTTACACGAAGATTCTCAATTGAGTTTGCGTAAATTCGCTAATTCTGTGCCTTTGTTTTTTGTTCGTGGGAGCAGCATAATAGATTAGGCCTTGCATTCTGTGCATGGCGGGTGTTTTTATGTATCTTTCCATCAAATTGTACCAGATATACTTTTGTTTTCGTCTGTATTTTTCTTTCGTCACCACATCCAAGGGATGCATGAGCTGGCCGAGTGCAGTTCCATCCTTACACTCAGATGCAAGTGTGGCATGCTGATGAGACCTAGCCATGCCCAAACACGTCTATGACACCTGTTCAGCCTTTTCAATGATCCTTTCGTGAGAAAGATGCATGATCTGGTGAGCATCTTTATGGATTTGCATCTGCAACATGAGCTTGTCCTCTAGCTTTCAGGCTTACTATTTCATCTGGGCTGGGCTTGGTGCTAGGCGCCATAACGAAATACTTTAGGTCTCTCCCAGAGTCTCACGTTCTAATGCCTTGGTGATTGTTATTGTCGGCTCTAATTGTGGAGACACACCTCATGAATGCTCCATCGCTGGTTACTGTGTGATGGTGCATTTTTACTGGATTCTCAATTTGCTGGCCTTCTGGTTTGCATATTCTGTTCACATCATCATCCAATGACACTTCCGTTGTTGATAGGGGAACCATCATAGCCTCCCTGGAGATTTTGATTCTTCTTTGAAGAAGAACGCGTGCTTCGCAGAGCATGTGCCAAGATGCAGTTTGTGTATATTGTTCATCTTCAAAAGATCATATTTTTGGGACCTTAATGCAACTGTTGATGCTGACAAAGATTTTCATGTTTTGCCTGCTATTGGATTTATATTGTGATCTTTTTGTTGTGCACACTTCTTGTATTTCTTCCTGTTGCATTGTATAATTTTTTGTTTCATTGATTTTTTCACAGATGCATCCCCAGGTGTATGGATCTATAATCATCGGAAGGGACATTTGGTCATTAAATGCAAGGTATTGCAAATACTTCGTGTCACACGTTTCTAATTCATGTTCCATGATTACCAAGTTGAAAACCCAGTCATTGTTGTGCGATTTGTGCACTCGTTTCACTGAAGTTTATGTTTGGCCCTTTGTCATATCCTGTCAAAGAGGAGGAAACAATGAGTACTGTGTTCATTAGTTGGCATCTTTTTATAATTGGCATTTGACTTCTTCATTCTGTTTTGGTTTGGCACATCTGGGTTGATGATACTGGAAGACGTATGTAGTGTCTTGCACACAGGAGACAGGTGATGTATGCTCAAAGGCTCGTATGGTAGATTGTGTCCATCAGTCTAAATGAATTCTTCAAGAGGCTTTGTTATTTTTAAAAAAAACTGTAGTTGCAAGGGCCGTAAGAAACCAAAGAATAGAATGCGGCTTCTACATATACATCAACGATTGTTCTGTAATACCAACATTATATGAGCAGACAAACAAATGCATAGTTAAATAACGTTCCTGGTTTATGATCTGACACTATTGATCGATTGTGGTCATGTTCCAGCCCATTTATGTTATGCGCGAACTTGGGCTGCCCAAGTATGTTATGGGCTAGGCTGGCTAGCCCAAGTGTGCTCATACGAATCGACATTCGTTTTGAAATGTGACTGTCGGTTATTCTAAGGGAGGATAGCTTTCACTTAGCCATGTTCTGAGCAAGGTGGTGTAGTTATTTAAACCTCCAAGCAAAAAAATAACTGGAAAAGAAATCTGGATGGTGGCGCGATCTTTACTTCGTAATCCGCCGTCTGTTAAGACAAGAATAAGAATGAACACGAAACCTCTACAGCTGTTTGCCGACACCAATATATCAGGAAATGATGGTAAAATAATTTTATGGAGAAGTAGCAAGTTTAGAATAAGAAGAATGGGAAGACAGATCGGAAATCCATTTATATATAAAAAATCAGGGGCTGAGATTGAAAAATTTTAAGAAACTTTCGGTGCCTGTAATTATTTTTGATTTAGGAGAACCTTTTCCAGTTTCTTATGAATGGTATGTGAAAGTTTATCAACAAATATATAGAATAAATTAGAATAAAAGCGTGTCGTGGAGTTCAGATCCAGTCTTTAAAAAATTAATTGAGATAACATACATGCAGTAGGGCGCAGGGTTGGTAGAAAGGTTCTAAATGGCTTTAAGAAGTTTCATGAAAGATTGCACTTCGATGATTATTTACCGGCTTCAAGCGACGATCAGTTATCGCTTAATTTAATACAGCATATCGTCGTACCCATTTCACTAGGAAATGTGGATATAAAACCTTGTGGACTGCAGCCAACTCGCTCCTACCGAAAATAAATGATGCAACAGCATGGCTAAATGTTAGTTTGCCTCAGAATAAACTCACTCTTTTATCAAGAACAATTATAAGAGCATGAACATCAACTTTGTAAAAACATTAAGACGATTCCATCCTGAGCTTGTCTCAAAAAGTCAGGACTAATGATGATATATAGTAATATAAAAATGGTGAGTGAACAGCGAAGTCAAAGATAAATTGATGGAGAAATTCCCTTAAAATGATCATCTTTTTAATCTTTTCAAGCGAAGCTCATGCCAGATTTGTTTTGGAAAATTTTTGGATTGAGAAAATTAGAAAAACCAGGCCCCAAAAATCGACCCAATTTAAAAACAAGCTTCAGGCCGAATTTATGTTTTACAAAGAAGGTGTAATTGAAAGTTTTGAAAATCAGCAAAAAATCTTACTCAGAGCACATCTGCAAAAGTTAGCCAGTATAATTATAAGTGCAGCTTTCTGTGACGTTGAAACGCGAAACAGCCTCTCACAGTTCGAGACGCCATAACTACTAAACAAAAAAAAAACAGGAAATAGTATAGTTTCTTTTCCTACAGAGTTTATCATATTGAATGTTGAAATCTGAGCGCATAAGTGACTATTGCAGCAATAGTTATTTTGGTTTAAAGTTACATTAATGAATTTAATCCTATTACTACACGGGGGTATTTGAGTTTCTAAATCACCCCCTTCCCCCCTCCTCTAAATCAAGAACGACATTAGGTAGAGTCTAGATGTTTGGTACAGTATTATCTTATTATCTTGGGATTTCCACCAGCAGAAATTTCCCAGCATGCATCAATTTTTGCTGAGGTCATCATATGTCGTTATCGTCATCATCATTCGAAAAATTATAAATTTCATTGATTTTCCAAATTTTTCGAAACATCTTGAATATTTTCAAATTTGTCACCTGGGATTATTCCAAACGGTTTCTTTGAGATAGTCTGCTGCTATTTCAATCACTTCTTTGGTGAAAAATTGAGATTAAACCACTGTTTTTATCAAAAAACGATTTCGGCAATTTCGATATCTGCCATTCAGAAAGCCGCCATTATGGGCGATCGACAAATAGGATGAAAAAACTTTTTCTTGCCAAATTACGTGCTATATAATTTCAGGAAAAGTCAAGAAATTTCTAGGCAAAAGCTGCATTCGTTCAGAAGTTATAAAAAAAACTGGTATGAGGGGTGATATCTAACTCCCCCCGGTAGAAATAGGGTTAATGCATGGCTTAATTAGTTATGTTTTTCGCAAACTTGTGATTTTCGTTTTCACTAATAATCTCTTTATAAGAGAGCGACTAGTTAAGAAATACACCATTTTTTTTTATAAGCAACTTAGAATTTTGGTCAGATCTCAAGTTGCTTATTTGTCAGCCAAATTCTAATACTGAAGTTGCTTAACGGTTACTTAATCTTTTTCTTCTGTGTTCATGTCAGAAAAAGAAAGGAGAAGCTAGAAATTTTAAATGCAAGGAATACATATGTGTTTTTAGAAAAACATCTTATCACAGTACAAGGTTCATCAAATATATATGCACTAAAAAAAGAAAAGTGTTTCAAAGAGTTTAATACAATACAGTTATGAAAAAAAGTTGCTTATGTGCCGTGGCTGTCTAGAACTGAAATTGCCTAATGATTTTTTTATTTCAGTTCAGTTGCTTATAAAGGAGCTGCTAATAAAAAAAAATTGTGTAAGCAAAAAAGCAAGAGTAAAAAAAATATGAACCTTGTGAATTTTCTAAAGAGGAAATGCTGTTGTTTTTTCCCAACGGAGACCATCAAAATTTCATGGTTAGTTTTTTTTTTGCCAAATCTGCGAAAATTCGTTTGTCGAACCACGAAAATTAATTCTCGCGAAATTTTCTCATTTTGTAGAAAACGAAATTATCGTTACTCTGGAGAAATTTCTTGTCGAAAAGAGAATATCATTGATGAAACTGTAAAACGTCTGTTCTAATGAAGTGAACGTTTCTAAAGCTACCAAAATGGCCTTCAAACTCATGGTAGAAGTTGTGTTCTAATTATTCCAGCAAAAGTTCCTATGTTACCAAATCTGTGAAAACAAGTTCTTGCGAGATTTTCTTTTAAGATAAAACCGCGAAAAGCAACTCTTACTTTTTCCACGAAATTTCGTACTAAAAGATCTACGAAAATAAGTTCCTGCGAAAATTAATTCCCACTACCACCAGTGCTTGATTTCGTGTAGAAAGACACGTGAATTTAAGAAAACAAGAAGAAACCCAGTAGATTCCAATATCTTTCAGTCAGCTAATTGATTCGCGCCATGCGCTGCGCGAATTTTAAAATGAGCTTGGTTAGCTTGAAAGCCAAAAAGGTTGGCCATATGTCGTGGTGGCCTTCCATGTTCTTGGCTGCACATGCTAAAATTTACCGTGGTGATTGAGAGAAAGGGAATTATATGCCTTTCCAGAACCCTGTGTCTTTTAGCGGGAAGTGCAACGCGGTCTGTAGTCTGGGCACTAGTTCAAATTGATCCAACCCCAAGCCGGAAGTACACAGTGATTGACATGTAGTCTGAGCACTACTTCAAATATATCCGATCCCCAGCGGGGAATACAGAGCGATTGATATGTTTTCGTGACAACCATTGTTTGCTGCACCTGAATTCTCGAAGCAAAGCCAAGCATGTGTCTGGTCTGGTTCAGAGAGCAGGAAGGCAAAGTTGAGATGTGAGTGAAACGTAAGTTGCTTACTGTTTTTTAGTTCTCTCTGGCTATAGCTACTGGGCGAGTTCTTGCTTGTCAGAAAATTGAAAAGTTGGCTGCAACCGCAACTGTCGAATGTTCTGTGTAGCTATATATATCGGCAACGGAACTAGTGCTTTTCTCACAACGAATGTTCTTTTATTCTTGTTGGTGTTGCATTGGTAAGTTGGAATTACAGTGTTATGGCAGCCCGTGCTGTTCAAGGTCATTTCCATCAAGGTAACGTGCGGTTTGGTAATTCAGCTGGTAAGCAATGTATGTCTAATGCGGTTGTTGCAATTTCATTCGGTAAGTTTTTACACGTTTCTTGTTGGACAAAAAATGACTTGGATGAAATCTTGATGAATGGAGATGCCCTGTGTAACCAGTAAGGTATGCACGGTTTTCTTGCATTTGATGATCTGCCATCATCATTAAGATGTCCTCTCATATCATGTGATATAGGCTGGCTTCACACGGTGATCTCTTTTCATGATATCAAGGTTGGTTTGACCCTGATATGTTGATGACTATATCACGA
>JAOBRC010304016.1:0-13407 GCA_027575255.1 Scolionema suvaense
AACACCTGACGCAAACTGGCAAATAATTAACAAGTTTGCTAATTTGAAAAACGGAGATTCGCGCCAAAGTAAGCAGAATCTGAGAGAACTTGATTCGAGCAGAGGCAGTGAGCAGGCTACGTTGAGCAACGCAATGACCCCAATATTGCATCAGCTATCGATGTTCTCGAGAAAGATGGAAGGGAGGGTTTTCCTGAATGTTTTAAGCGCTTTAAAGGGCGATTGTTCTTGAAGGACGGTATGTTAGTGTACAAACATCATGCTTTGTTTCTATCGGTAGCACCTTGTTCTATGCGGACAGAGAATATGCGTTTAACTCATTCTCAATTTAGTGCAGGACATTTTGATATTTTCAAATCACATCGCAGAGTTTTAGAGAAGTTTTGATGGCCATCTTTATATGAAGATATACTCTCGTTTATTGCACAGTGCGAAGTATGCCTAAAGCTGCGGTGCCATACTCGTAACCCAGCGACATTAGGACAGCGTGCTCTGCCGGTTGCACCATTGGAGCTTGTCTCCATTGATTATCTTGTGGACCTGCCTACTACTGCGAACAACAATAAGCACATTTTGAGCATTAACGATCATTTTTTTAAATTTATGCAGATCTACGCAGTTCGCGACAGAAAAGCAAAAACTGCTGCGCAAGGTGTTTACGATTTCATTTCCAAATTAGGTATACCCACGAAATTACATTCTTACCGTGACCCAGCGTTTGAAGCGGAACGTTTTCAATCGCTCATGCGCATGATCGGAGTGAAGAAACTGCGAACTACAGGATACGACGCGAAAGCTAACAGGTTAGCAGACAAAGCTAACGATTTGATAAAGCGATATTTGGCATCATACACGCGTTCTATTGGCAATGAATGGGACCAGTGGACCAGAGAAGCAGCTTACGCGTACAACAGCAGCGTCCATTCCTCCACAGGTTTTACACCCGCGCTGTTAATGTATGGTAGGGAATATCGCGTACCGCTAGAAATTTTGTATGGAGAAACGCAAGTGGATCACCCAGGCCTTAGCACAATGGAAAACTACAGAGCGAAATTTGCACAGTTATATGCTTTGACTAGGGAGCGCATGCAAGTTAGGCAAGCTAAGCTCGCGACTTACTATGACGCGAAAGTTAGAGATGACCCTCTTGGTGTAGGCACATTTGTGTATGTCTTTCAGCCGCGAATAGCTAGGGTTAAGTTAGCGTTAAAGTGGAGTGGTCCTTTTCAGGTTATTCGCGCTGATCATCCCTCGTACGAAATAGACATTATTTGCAATGGGAAGAGGGAAAGGAAATGGCTCACTAGGGACAAGCTCAAGAGAGCACCGCGTAATCAACCATTAGCGTTTAGGGACAGGCAAGATCCACCTGGGGATGCACTACTAGAAGAAGCCCTTGGAACCAGCGAATGATTATAGCAGTAGCAGTAGCGACAGCGACGATGAGCCTGAGCAAGGAGATGTAGAGCCCGAGCGAGGAGCAGTTGAGCACCAAGGCAAAGCTGCACGTCCGCGTAGGTTAAGGCAAAATCCTGTACCTCCAGATAGATATGGAGACTATGTTACGCATTCTTTGATGATATTGATGGGTTAGTATTTGGATTATGAACGTTTTGTAAAGTATTGCCAGTTTTTTGACACGGGCGGGAGTTCAGTGGTTGCTGCTGACTCCGACCATTTTTTTGAGCAGGTTAGCTATGTGAGGTTTTGCAGGGAAGTTTTTAGACCCCGTTTTACGTCACGCGTCCTCGCTTTGAGAGGCTGGGATAAGGAATGGGGGGGGGGGGGGGGGGTTTGGGTTACGTACCCTCCATGGATATATATGTTGATGGATTTGAACGTTTTAGGACCTTGAATGTGCGATTAGTTATGGAATATATGTCGATATGTGTCGAGAATTACTTTAGTGGTTGAGTCGTTTAATATTGTTTGGTTTAACAAGAGTCTGTGTGATAGATCAGGGTTTTTTTGATGGAGATTTGATTTTATATGGTTTGATATCTTAAGAGGGTAGGGATTATTGTGCATGAAAGAACCGTGCTTAGCATTCCATGAGAAACCGTGGTGAATATACGTAGGACCACGACTTTACGTTATCTGGGAGTTGAAGATGGAGCTGGTCGAGTACGGCCCCGCTCGTAATATGGTAGGGGTCAAGTATTCCCCGTGTTGGATATCAGTAGTATGATGTAGTACAGAAAGGTTTTAACTGAGAAAAGATAGATCGGCTCTTGTACGTCTTGCGTATTTCTCGGACTCGGTCACAACATTCCCCTCGTGGTTAACTGTGTGAAGCTCTCCATGTGTAACAGCCCACGTTTCTCAGATTCTATCATAGGTCTGCGAAAGGCATGGTTTTACTTAGCAATAAAGGACGACAAGGTGAAAGTTTGTACAACTGCACAAATTCATAAAATCTGACCCACTTGAAGTTTTGGCGATAAAGTGTAGGCCTTTTAGTCCCCCTGGATTTTAACTCACTGGCGGGCAAAGGTTTATGTCACAAGCAGGGGTGAGGGAATCGTACTTGCAAGCTCTCTATCGGGATTTTGTATAATCATCAGGTGACTTACCGAGGGTTGTCGTGCATCTATCTTACCAGATTGGTGTGCCAATAATTTTTAATTTTGTTGTGACAACGGAGTGGAGACATGAAAGTTTGAAGGGAAAATTATTAATTGTTTCTTAAAAGAAATTAGATTTAATTTCCCATTTCAGCAACCATATAGGTTAATCAACGGTCGAGAGACATCGCTAGTAAATGGCTACAGAGGTGCAAAAAAGAAAAAAACACAACAAAAATGTGGAGCATACGAGGAGCTCAACGGGATCATGTGAAACCAAAACGTTTGCTGAGGTGAAAGCAATTCTTCAAAATCCAAGAGACAAGAGTATAACTAATGAGTTCACTGGCTTTCGAACATCGCCGTCTAGAGAGCAAGAAATCGCAGAGGATTTAGATAATGGGCTCCGTATCAGACAGTAGAGAAATCGAAAAGGGCATTTGGCGGACGACAAAAATTGTGTGAGATATATATCAAACTCAATGAAAACTAGATGGAACCATAATACAAACTGTATGAATTACTCCAAAAGGCATTGAATCAGGCGTATCAATTTCAGGGCCACAGGATAGTGAAAAGAGTAGTGCAAGAAAGTCAAAGGCTAAGTTACTGAAGCTCATTTTGAAACCATTTTCAGACATGTATCAAAAGTTCTAATAATTCTCTGGATGAAAGAGATTCTTTAAATTCTGTTGAATTTACATATCTTCGTAGTTTGTTAAGTGGTAGCGCTGCAGTTAACTATTTCTTCTGCTGCATCATTATAACAGAACTAAATTATGAAGAAACTAAGTCGTTACTAAACGAACGGTCCGGTGACAAACAAATCCGGACAACAGTCTTTAAGGAAGCTTTATTACATCTACCACCAGTATATCGAATGATTAAGCAAGGTATGCGACCAGTGCGCAATATAAAAATACTAAGAATTGACAGCAAACAGTTTGGTATCATGCTGTTTCCAATTATCTTGGACTAAATGTCTACCGAAATTTGATGAGAAATCACACGATTCCTCAAGTGACACTAACATCTATGATTCAGAGTAACTTCTTGGGTCCAATAATATGGGACTTGCTACCACATAACATACGCCCCATATTTTTGATGTTCAACAAGTACTTCTTTGCAGGCTCTGCAAGTAGTACATTTCACCTCCGGATTTTATCGCTGGGACATTTGATTTCTAGTTCATGATTGTATGTATTTTATCTGCAGATTTTTTGGCTTTAATAGTTCACACACGTAATTGTTTTGTTTACGATGTTTTCATTGGTTTCGTGACTACTTTTGTGATGGAGTGTAATTGAATATTTATGACACGCCAGCATTGGCAAATAAGCAAGCTGATGAATTGAACTGTTCTCTGTTAATGGGGTCTAGCTTCACCAAAGTTCTATTTACAATGCACCTCTTCATAGTTGTATATAAACAAATCGTTACAGGCTGTAAACGGTGTGTTTGTATAACGTTTCACTGGATGTATAAATTTCAATTGCAGAAAGTGGTTCTAACAGATGCACAATTGATAACTGTAAAAAGGTGTATTGCAAAATGACTCTTTGAAATTGTACTTCATTAAAATGCTGCCGTAAAGCTTTAGCATAGGGTTGAAGGGACATAATCTCTTATCACAAATTCAATATGTAGCACATGACCAGTTCATAGCATGTATGAAGATTCAATTAATTTTGATGATCTTTTTATTCTCCTGGAGAATATTTGTCGGTTGCTCTTTGAAACTGCAGACAATTTCTCAATTAGCGCATTCTCATTCAACAAAAACATCAAGTCGGTGGTAGGGGTCCCAAATTGCTTGGTATGTTATCTACAATCGTGGCCAAAACTACTGGCACAACTGTGAATTTGTGTACATTTCATAGTATAGATAACTGTGATGATAGCACTTCTCGGTACACTGCACTGGTGCTCCATGGGTCTACTGCAAGTGGTGTACTGCTTATGGTTTGTGTAAATTTATTGTGATATAGTATTGACATGCACTGGCATAAATGATAGAACGGTGATCTTGAGATCTAATCTAGTGTATATTTCATGGATGTATAAAGTTCATACGTACAGAAAAAAAAGAAGAATTTCATAAAAATTTTGTAGACCCCTCTTTCTTTTAAACGCCCCCTCGAATAGACGCCCCCTAAAAAGTCCAAAAAATTTAGAAAAAGCTCAGGACGTTTAATTGAAGCATTACGGTAACTAAGTGCGATAATGCATATAGCACTTCTAGCAGCCGTTCTCTGTGGCCTTTCCCCAAAATATAGTTAGGGGATGTTTTCTCTGATCTTTCTTGGCCTTTTGCTGATTTTTTTTTCAAAATTCAGACAATCATGGTCGAAACTATTGGCACAAAAGTAACCGTATATCCATTTTGTATGTACAACTAAATGTCATCAAGCGAAGAGCACATTCGCATACTTTTTGTTTCACTTTCGGAAAACAATGTTTATCATGGTTGGAACTGTGCATGTGTATCCTTCATGGGTATGCCATATAGTGTCTGAAATAGGGCCGCATTCCTTTTTAGGAAGGAGACCATGAAGCACGTGGAACTTGAATTGATTTACAATTCACAGCGTATGGGCGTCACATGTTATATTTGTGCCAATATGTCGCGACACGAGTTCTATTTTGTTCTAACTAGCAATTTCAAAAATATTGAGTTTTGAACAGAATAGTTAATTTTCCATGTAAGTCTATCATGTAAGTGCATCTGAAGTCACATTGATGGTTTAAAGTGCCTTATTTTCATTAGAAACAGTACCACTACAATAGGGATTTCTATAGGATACTGGAACTTTGAACTCGATTTTCTCGAATTCAACTTTATGCTAGTTAGAACAAAATAGAACTCGTGTCGCGATGTTTTGGCCACGATTGTAGGTCTTGTATTAACCTTTTGCGATGTCTAAGCCTACTGAAAAGGAGGACACATTTATATTTTTTGATTTTTTTCCGACCCCCCGAGCTTTATTCTACCTATGAAGAGTGATGACGTCATTGTGATAGCCCAGTGGACTAAATTTTGCATACCAAAGGAGCGAAAACGGTGGAAAATAAAGCTAAAACTACAATCTCGGACAAAATATATTGGCACTTGGATCGAAATCAAGCAATGTCTAATTATTTCCCCCCGGCCCTGGAAACAGTAAAGTAAAGATATCTTTCTGGCTTGCCGACTGTGTGCAGCCATGAAAGCATCATTGTTCAGAAGGAGAGGGGAGTCAGAAAGGCAAGGTAGTCAGTTTAATGTAAATTGCACAAGTATTCTGGTAATGTGGCCAAATATTTTGTCCGAGATTGTAGGTTTGCCGATGCTTTCCATTTTACTATTGAATAAATGCTAGAAAACTCCATGGTTTTGAACTTACACGTATTTTGACCCAAATATAGAAGGTCGGCATTTTTTAGGAATTTCGTGACTATTCAGCTGAATAATTTGCAGTTATAAAATGGTTGTTTAGTCGTCAAAACATGGTATGGAACTTAAAGCAATAAACCGGTCTATAATGATTTTTGGGGTGGTGAAAGAGCCTTCCAAAACATGACAGAAGGTTTCTATTTCACGAAAAAAGCTGTCGGAGTTCCAGAGACATCTGATTTAACCCTATCTATCTTTTATTGCATAACGTTGTAGTCAGGTCAAAATTTGAAATACAATAAAAGAATATTTTGTTACTCTGAGGGTTATTGGGAGCTCGTGGTTGGTGAATTGAAATCTATGACCTTGTAAAATTGAGTGGGAACTGAAGCATGGAGCAGGGTGGGGGATGTCGATCTCAGTTGCATAGCGATTTCGCAGCATTTTTGGTCCATTTTCGGTCCGTGTTTCACACCTTCACTCTTATGCTGAGACTCGACCCCTCAAAAGGCTCGTGTTTTGAGAATCTTTACTATATAGACTTTTCGACCCACCTTCCCACCCCCTGATGAAGAAAGTGGGGCCGAACAGTCTGGTAAAGATTCTCTTTTCCTCCTGGGCATCCACACACACACACCTAAGCATGATAACCACCTTATCACAATTCACGCATATCGCCGCCACGTTCCGACTCCAATAGTAATACCCACGTACGTAACTACAACACACACACAACCGACTAATACCGCATCCTATAAATCATACAATTGAAATGGAACAGGAGGAAGACAAACATCCAATTTCAAATTGAATGGTTAAGAAATCAAACGTTTGCTTTCAAAGCTATCTGTTGAGTCAACAACTTCAAACAGATATTGGTGGGTTGAAGACGAAGATAGGCTTCAACCGTATCCTGATCCGACAAGATCTGTGATAAAAATATTTTTCCACAAAACCCCTCAGTAAAAGACTGCCTTGCAGCCACGCAAATAAAAAATTGCTCAGGAATTTCAGCAGATGCATTTTTATACCACGTAGGCTACATTTTCTTTGTTATGCAGGCATAGTTCTACCCTTAGTCATAGTCCTTCGCTGTCTCCTACACATAGTTTGATTTGCAGTGCAATTGTCACGGGTGCTTAGTATATGTTATGTGCCAATGAAAATAACTAAAAACAGTTAACCATCATCCCCCCTTTCCTTGGAGAAAATGCAGTCATGTCTCATAGCTTTTCTCAAGATTTAGCTGTCTATCGACTTTTATCGAAAAAAAATTTTGCAGCGTAAAATCTGATGACGTCAGCATCTTTTGTCCTCTTGACTGGAAATAGACCACTTTCGAATTGCGTTTTTCACCAGGATCCGTGGTTTGCATGTTCTTGAGAACGAGGCTAGGTGTATTAAAAATCGCCTGTCCCATGTCCGGAAAGTTTTGTTCCTGGGCGGTTCAAGACTGTGCGGATCGTTGTTATTTCGGGAGAGCTGTATTTTGTAGAATGGCTGATTAATTATCTGCTTGTTCTGGATCTAACAATGCCTTTCTTGTTGGAAACACAGATTTTGATTTAGAATTGCCCGCCATTTATCAGATGAATGTGCAGCAAGTTTTACAACTCTGACTGTTCTCAATCACGATGGCACTTGCAGCTTGTCTAGATTTCTTCGAAAGGACACTGATAGGCCTAACACTGGCTAAGCAACAGTGGTGCAATTGAATCACGCGTCAAGATGGAAAGGATTGGTTCTCTGCTTCAACACAAGAACATGCCATCTCATGCACAGTTGATGTCAAGCCAAAACAATGGATTTCAACGCAAGTTATACAACCAAGGAAGTTATTTTAACTTCCTTGATACAACTGAAGAAAAGCTGCGATCAATTATCTATGTTCCTTGTTCAAACAATACTTTGTATTTAAGGAAGGCGTCTAAGCAACCCTTTCATTGCATCTTTCTAAATATCGAAATTGCTCAAATTCTTGCAGCTTGTGCCAGTTTTGATTTTGCTTATGAATTCAGTGCTCAAGAATCAACCTGCATGTCTGTTGGTGTTGAGTTCAAACTGATTGGTTAGTTTTTCAACATGTATTTCTTGGTTAAAAGATTGATCTTACCTGGTGGTTGGAGCCTACACCTACTGTCTGTCTTAGCCTACCATCATAATCTGCAAAATAAGAAGGTTAGCCCTGGCTCATTTAGAGTACAAGGAGAAAATCTCGCTTCTCAGCTTCGCGAGTGCAGAAGTATCAGAGCTGAGATGTTGGAGAAGCTTCTAATCGGTTTGAAATGGTGGTACTTGATGATACTTCTGTATGTTCTTATTATGCATTGGATTTTCAGTGTGTGATCTAAAGCAGTGTTTGAGTATTTAGTACCTGATCCATTACTGGAAGAGATCAAAATGAAAAGATTTGGCAAACTTTCATCATCAGGAGCCAAGTAGTTCTCAATGCCAACCTTACTGTTGACTTAGATTACACACTTTTTTATAATAAGTAAGCGTCACTAAATTTTAGCTCAACTTTATGATGATAAGGTACACTCTTTTTTTATAAGAACCAGAAAATTTGAGCTGAGGCTCATTGTTCTTAACTTTTTCCTATGTTTAGGGTTGT
Organism: Scolionema suvaense; assembly: GCA_027575255.1. Lineage (NCBI taxonomy): Eukaryota > Metazoa > Cnidaria > Hydrozoa > Limnomedusae > Olindiidae > Scolionema > Scolionema suvaense. The sequence continues at coordinate 8,555 of JAOBRC010304016.1, forward strand.
TCTGAACTTTCTATGCTGACTTCAAGAGTAGTTGTCCCTGTCACAGAGTTGCAATCTACGTAGAAAAAATATCTTTCAATACAAAAAGTTATTCGTGTTTCTAGCTTTAAAACAAAATTTGATCATATTTACCTGAGAACAGTGTTGTTGTTCTTTGAATTTGAATACTTTGAATTTCTTAAACCACGAAGAGTTTTACACTATACAGATATGAAAAAGTTGCTTATGTGTCATGGCTGTCCAGACGTGAAGTTGCTTAATGATTTTCTGATTTCAGTTCAATTGTTTATAAAGGATTTGCATGTAAAAAAATTAAGTGACAACACAGCTCTTAACAAATTTTTTAGCTAATCACATTAAGTTGAGCCTGCGCTGATGCTTGGATGATGCTTAAAAAATTAGTGAATCTCAGCCAGTGATGCTTACATAAAAAGCTTGTAATTGGTGAATTTTTCCTTGTGCTTGTTTCCGATGCACGATGTTGGGAGATTCGACATTGCTGATATCTTGCCTGTTTGAACCTGCCTGAATATTCCACCGTTCAAAGGTCACCATCACCACTGAAACAGAAGAGACAAGGAAAATTGCAGGTGTTAGCAGTCCTGCTGACCGACATGTTCAAAGGATTAAAATTACTGCGTATTTGATAACCTTATGCTTATGTCCCTAAAACCAATTGTCACTCAAATCTTCACATTTCATGCTTATTTACTCAACTTTCTTATCCAACTTGTTCAGTCTGGTTCAGAAACTTGATGGCATTGCTGGACTTAATCAAGGCCACACTCGATGAAAAGTTGACATGCTTGCACTTGTGTTTCATCATTTATAAGTTGTTTTTCTTTTGCCTCTTTTGTTTTCTCCGTTTCTTTGAAATAAGTTTGCTGAAGTAGTCAGGCCATTAGTCTCGGGTCAGTAACAGACAACTCCAACTTGTATAAAATTATATTTTTAACACATTTATACAGTACCCAAGGCATTCCTATCTTCCCTTCCCTTGTTTATAAAATGCTTTTTTCGCAGCCATTTTTGCTCTGCACTTTTACGTATTTCATCAGAAATAGTTGCAAAGTAGTGCAATTGCACACCAATTTATCTTGCTCAGAACCAAAGACAACAGTAAAGCTACTCATACAAGTAAGCTTGTTCTCTTCCCCAGACCAAGTATACATTTTTGTTAGCATATTTGCTGTCATGATCAGGCTTGGATATGCTAAAGGTCGTGCTAAATCCAAGATCAAAATATGCTTAGTTGATGCTTATTCGAACCAGTGCTTTCTTTTTCAGCAAGTCATCGGTTTCTTGTTTATGTTTACACCATATATATGTTTTTATGTACCTAAGGCTGCAAAATATGCTTACCATATGCGTAGCATTTTGGCGGAAACTGAGCTTAAAAATCCTTATGATGAAAAACATGTAAAAAAGCTAAGTAGTCAAACCAAGGGTACCTATTATTTGCCCGATAAGGTTAGCCAGGAAAAATCACAACACAAGAATCATGTGAAAGCATGTGCACGTTTTTAACGTGTGGCTGTAAGAACAGCCGTGAGCCATTGCTTAAACAGGACATGGTGCATGTCTATTTCTCCTTGGGATAAATGCTGACCTTCATTCAACATTTTTTCATCATCAAGGGTATGGGAGAGCTCCTTTCTTGACTGCAGATAGCAAGCAAGGTACTGACTACTGCTATGCATGGTCACAACAACTAGTAAAATCTTCAATAGCATGTAACTGATGGAACTGGTCGCAAGGTTACACTGAACAAGCAAGTTCATCTGCGAACATGAGCAAGCTCGCAGAAGGTCAGCTCATGTGCATAGCCAGCAACGAAAGGTAGTTTTCCACATAATTGATTGCCAGTCCAATGAAGACAAAGGGTCTTACATGTAATATGAAACAAAGTCAGTTAACCTCAGCAGCCAGTTGGCTTTGTGTAGAACGAACTGCTGAACCAGAAAAACAAGCTAGCTGCAAGTATGAACTTTCTTCACAGGATGGCTAAGCCAAGACACCAGTCAAGAAGATCCAACTTATTAGCTACCCCCAAAGCGAACTGAAGCTCACTAATTTTAAGTTTCTGTATCTCTTCCAAGCATAAAATATGTTTCCCAACAGGTAAAACACAGATAAACTGATCAATTTCGTCCTCCTCAATGAAGATCCATGCCACAGGCCAGCACTAAACATTGTTTTGATGCACCTTCCAGAAACTTCTAACACACCTAGGCTCCCTTTCATGTTGATCATGCACCACGGTTAGTAATGAAAATGGTAATTCGAAAGTGGTCTATAGGAGCCTATTTGACTGGAGCTAGTCTCCGTTTTGTTACATCAACATCGTTTATGATATGCTACTCAGTCTTCTAGATTGTTATTTTCATCTCTCATGTGAGTCAGGGTAGCTGGAGAGCTTTTGCAGCGGGGGTAGCTTTCAAGGATTTTAAGGTACCCAAAGCAATACTTTCGCTTGTAGAGAGAGCAATGGAGCCTTGTTAGCAAGATGAAGAAGGTTATCTTCACTAACTCTATAGAATCCAATCCATGCATACATTACTATACATCTGATCCTTTAACAATCAAAGCTAAAAGAAATTATAAGTATCTGCAGTTAATCCATAGCAGAACCAGTATACACAGATCTTCACAAAGTCCTGCAAATCTATTCAACCTCAAGCAGCTCAACCAGCTGTTTCCTACCGCTATCTACCAGCTAGTTCAACAGGTCCCGAAAGTTAAAGTGATTAGGTCTACGTGTCTTTTTGTTTACATGGCCCAATTGTCTGCCGCAGGAATGAACTGTTGAATCTCATCATTTATTGGATCAATCAGGTTGGGTGTTCAGGTCACCTGATCTAAACCTATTTGCTTATCATTATCTGAGTGGCCACTGCAAACCAATTATCATACAATGTAGTGAGTCAAGATGTAGGCAGTTTAATAGTCTGTTTACCGCTATTTGCTATATGGCCTATACAATTGCAGTGTTTAATAATTTAGATTCACAGGGAATTATTTTCTTCAAATGAATTGGGAATGCCTTGTTAAATGCAGTGCAATAGGCCCAGCTAACACCCTGTTCTTGTCGTTTCATTGACAGAGTTGTTTCCTGTTTATAGGGGTATTGCTTACACCTGATTTTGTGTTAGTCATTGAACCTAGTATATTGTGCTTTCTTCATTATTTATTGTCTCTGAGAAAACTCATGCAGAAATCACTGTCTGTAGATAGGTTCTGCAAACTTCATTGGGTTTTTTCAAATTTTCAGTTTTTTTAGCTTTATGATTACATATTTAAGAGCTGGCCCTGTAGTATTCGTTGTTGCAATAAAGTCGTAGAACCAACGTTTTTAGGACCTTTGTATGCAGGCATTTAATCTATCAATCTATTTACTTTTAAAATGCTTCTGCTAGTATGCCTGAGGAGTCATGCTTGGAAATGCCTGTTGAGTACTATAGATTGTGAAACATTTAACTAAGTAACCAGTTGCCGTAAGCTTTTGACCGCAACATTTCTGATGCGATGGTGCCTGACAACTGATGAAAACTGCATTTATTAGACTGATTTTAACTTTTATCTCAGATATTCAGTCGGAAGAGCATGATGAAGAGAACATGATGTTGCGCTGGCAAAAGGGTGCAGTTTCAAATTTTGAATACCTACTGTACTTAAATTGGTATGTTTTTACGTATGTATTACCATAATGCCTTGAAGAAGCGCCCGGGTGCTTGTTTAATTTTTGGAGCTTTTTGGTGGGCGCTTATTCGAGGGGGGCGCTTATTTGAGGGGGCACTTATTTGAAAAACAGAATTACGAGTAATTTAAAAAAGGAAAACGTTCCAATGTACTTATGATGAAAACAATAAAAGTAAGAATGAGAGCTAAAATAAACCGTTGTATATATTATTCAATATTCGAAGTAGCACTGGTTTCTGAAGATTTAAGGATTAACGCTTATTCGAGGGTGGGTGCTTATTCAATATTTCACTTCTAGGGTGGGCGCTTATTTGAGGGGGCGCTTATTCGAGGCATTACAGTAGTTTTGTCCAGTGTGACAGTATTGGTTACCAAGATAAGATGAATCAACGATTTCTTTTCTGGAGCTATGTTCTTTAGAATCTCAAACTTAATCAAATAATAAATCATAAATTTTTCAGACTGATTGACTCTTTTGAATGAATTCAAACAGCATCGGTGTGTGTGAAAGTTGCCCAGCTTTGCATGCTATTAAAATCTAATTGCAGTCGTAATGAATGTGGGCATTAATTTAATAACTCTGACGTTTTAAGAACATGACCTACTTCTCAGTCAGAGTTTGAGTGTCAAAAGTTCGATTGCCAAGTACTGATATTGAGAAAATCGTTTTCTATTGCTTTGATGAGTATCATTTGCCCTAGTTACTTATCATTAATAATTTTACGTCCGTCCAATATTTAAAGGCTTTAATTTTCCATTCACATGAAGTTGCGATCGGTGGAAAATGAAATAAAAAACGGACATTACTTTACCAGGTCTACGGGGACTGTGATTATGATTTCTTCTTTTTTGCCCTGCCTCTGGCCAGTCAGCAGTTTTTTTAAATGTTGGCCAAGTCTTACTCATGTTTTTTCTTGAAAGCATCAGATATTCTAAGGAGAATGGTCAGGAAGTTGGTATGTTGCCTTGGCAACTGCTTTATTCCAATCAACTATCTGGATTAAACCGTGATTAAACATGTGACAGGTTTGTTTTTGTGATTGCTGCTTTCTCCAGCAGCCATGCTTACTGAGATATCAGGGTAGCCACTCTCCTGGAAACTCCTGGAATCTCCTGGATTTTTTTAGTGCTCCTGGAAACTCCCGGAAACTCCT
>JAOBRC010304127.1:0-13404 GCA_027575255.1 Scolionema suvaense
GACACCTCTATCTGCAGTGATGGAAGGGCAGGGATGATGATTTGTGTACTTGCTCTCGTTGCAGGTTCATCTAAAATTAAATAAACGATCGCTTATCAGGAAATTATCAGACTTAGGCCATGGAAAGCTGAAGTTTCGGTACGCGTAAACTGGCTTATTTGGTAATGCAGATTACCAAATTCATCTGTCTTTAAATGCAAGAGACGCACAGCAATTTATTTTTTTATGTTTGCTGTATAGCGGAGTGCATACAAATCCAATTGCAGGTCTCTGGAATCTAGCTTCATGTCTCGTTTGATGGCCACAGTCAATCCAACACAAGAAAAATTAGGACCAGTTGTGGGATGTCAACCATTGAAGGGTGATCAGCTGATGCAGCAGGACAACAAACCAGAGTCATGAAGCATTCTCCTAAAATTCATGAACAACTTCTTAACAATCGCAAGCCTTTTTTTTTGGCACAGTACAAAACTTTTTAAGAACTTGCTTTTTGAATTTACTCTCCACTCTATTTGATACCTCAGCATCTTCTTTGAATGGCAGGAAGCATTGCAGGATTTAAAAAACAAAACTGAGCGTTTGATGTTGTGTAAACACAGCGAGAGAAACAGGACAGGCGATTGTAACGTAAGTTGCTTGCTTGTTAGACACAGTTTAGGAATGCTATGAAAATAAATTGCAGACTTGCACAGCTGGCTGCAAAATAGAACAAATGCGTTGCCATAAAGTTGATGTGCAAGTGGACACGTACCGAAACTTCAAGTTTCTGTGGCCTTATTAGCGACAAAAGTAACGTGAAAACGTATGATGTAAACGATAGGCTATCAGGAAATTATCAGACAGACTTTATTCTCACTGTTCGAGCAAGATTGTAGGCATTCTTGCTTGTGCCATATCCCAAATACACAATGGTATGGATAGCTTTATCAATTAAACAGCAAGCACCATGTGAAGCTAAGAAGCGCCCTACCCTGCACATATAACAATGACATTATGCTAGAGCAATTTCAAGATGATTCATGATTCTGTGAAATAATATTGCAAAGGCAGCTATAAATTTTCGTGCCATATGTTAGCTACATGCAAGCGATCTTACCAGAGAGAATTGAGAATTCTGAACCCTATAACCAAGGTTGTCTCCAAAAAATTGAATTAAACTAATGTAGTAATCATTAGTTCAAATTATTTAAAGAAGGGTCCTCTAAACCAACATAGTCTGATTCGCATCACCATCCGCAAAAGTAATATCAGCGGCACCATACCATCATCATCCTCTCCTCCTGTATCATCGACCAACCGAGCGCCAATCCTAATGAGATCAGCTGTGCAGCCCTTCAAGTATGAAATATCATCAGCGCTTTCACTTTCTCCACCTACTTTGCCCAGGGAAGAAGCTTCATACACATATTCATGACTAGTGCTAGATACAGGTTGTTCACGAACTTGAAGACTCTTCCTGAACATGGCCATAAGATCATTGTAACTGATATCGTATTGCCTGCTGAGCGAAGGAAGTGAAGACAAGGCTTCGAGAAGCAGTCTGACAGAATCATCAAAAGTTTTTTGCTCAGCCAGGTGAGATTTAAGTTCCACAAGTTGTGATTGAGACTTCTCCAGCACACCGATAAGCTAAAACAAGTTAATTGAGTATCACTTTGAAATAACACCATTATAATGTGCTACTGAAGGTACGATAATGCAATTTCCAGCAGCTACATCTGCCTAAATAATAATGGCAAGCTAACAGTGGCTGGAAATGTTTCTTCACCCAACTTTATTTCTGGAGAAGAGCCAATGCTATGTCAAGAATCTGCTTCTACAATTTCTTATCACCATTGAGAATTGTAATTTGCCATTGGTTCCCCCTATTCAAAAGAACATACATACAAAAACCAGTAACTATGAAAAATAGAACAATACAATTCTGCGGACATATACGCTGTGCTCACAAAAACCTAGAAAACCTTTCACGGCAATATCAACATTCAAAGAAATTCACGAAGTAAACAAGTGTCTTCAGTGTATCACAGCAAACATACTACTTCTCATTTTCTTGTAACTTGGTCGAATGGTATACAGAAGTTATGCTACTCACATACTTCTGGACAAAGCGAGCATTGTTCCCCAGGAGACAGGTAGACAATATAAAATGACACTCCCCTCAGGACAGGTTCCATACTAGGATTTCAACTTAAACTTGTCTGCAGTCATTCAAAGAGTTTCAAGTAATACACCCAAAACAAAAATATGGTAGAGTAAATTCAAGATCTTTCTAATTACACAGTGGTCCTAGCGTGAGCTTGCAACGCACACCTAAGCATCTGTACAAACGTACACTCCATACTGAAAATGGATAACTACTCTATAGCATCAAAGTACCAATTAGATCAAGATTGAGCAACCTTGAAAAATAGAGGACCGTAACTGACCTTCTTTCTTTGTTCGATCAATCCAGCAATAGTTTCTGTCTCTTTCCAAATTTCCCTGCCCTGCTTCAACTGTGAAATAGCCATCAAGTAAGTATCCATATCCTGCAGTGCCCTCTGTTGCATGAAAATACGTAAGTACATCTTTTGCACATGTTGTGTTTCAGCTGGCATCAATAACTCCAGGGCAGCATCACCTATCTGACTGCAAACTGAGTCGACTGTTGTTGACAGATTAACAATATTGCAGAGCGATGCATACTGAGGAGGAACCGAAGGACTGGACAATCTGGAGATTAGGATCAGACGGAAGTCAGGGTGCACTTGAAGTCGACGCCCATTGAATCGTGCAACACTAGCATCTGCAAATGAAATTATGTTCACACGTTACACATCCCCGTCTATCATATTTCATATTGTGGACATTTGATAACAAGGTATGTCAGATATAGGGGCCACAAACCCTGTTATTTCACCTCTGACGTGGGCATTTGATAATGAGTTACAATAAAAATAATTGCTTTAAACCCTAGGTAACGCTACTTTCCAGAAAATTGTTGATAACCTGCTTCTCCTATAATCACGCCACGACAGCAGCTTATTTGCAATGCAGCTTCAGAATGCCAAAAAACATAGTTTTTTCCTTTTAACTTTTTCAGAGTGGAGAGAGGACAGGGAAGCAAAATTCCTCTATGAAAATAGCAAATAGCAATTCCCCTTTAGCTTTAGAAGGGGTTTGTAATGAAAAAGATCACTAGTGATGGTGCAGCAAATTCTACAATAGTTTATACAGACGAGAAGTTTAGTTTATGACACTGATTTACGAATAATTACGACTAAGGAATGCCAAAAGGCCTCTCATGAATGGGGTTCATAAGAAGTTCCAGTCAAGAAATGAAAACCTTAAAAAGTACAGATTACGAAGATTCAGACAATATATACATAGAGACCTATTTTCCAGCAATAGGTACACATGGTAACTAAGTAGGGAGACCATAGCAGAGAAAGTCTCGACCGGCTAAACTATTTTAAGCACTCAAAACGTACACAGAAACGATTCATAGATGAAAGATACTACTGCACCTGAACTCCTAACACCAGCCAATGATGTTTGAACAAGAGGAAGGAACACTGAATCGATATCTTCATCAATATTTTTCACAACAAGAATGCGCCCATTCAAAACAGCTTGCTCTACTTCATTGAGGAACGCAGGATACCTACACGAATACATGGTACAACAGACTTGCCATTTATGTATAAAAATCTGAACAATACCTAAAGAAAAACATTACTAAAAAAGAATTTGACAATAAACAATACTTGATGTGCATTAAGAAAACGCAATCGCTACACTAACATGCATAAGATCAGCACAGAAACTACTATACTGCCCGACTTTGAAGCTCACATCGTTAAGAATACTGCTAACCTTTCAGAGCGTTTTCTTCCTCAACTTGTTACTTGCTTCAGTCAGGGTTTTATAATTTTGTATAGAGTTTAATACAATAAAGGAATGCACCTGCTTCATATTCTATACTTTCAGATGAATAGCCAGGACAGCGGAGCGTAATTTTAAAAGTGGGGGGTGGGGTGGCAGATCCTAGATCGGAGGCCCCAGCGATGCTTTGGGTGACATTCCTTAGCAGTCATCGTAGCAAGAAATTCTCTCTGCAAAAAAGTGGGAGGCAATGGCCCCTGCCCGTCCCCGTCTTCGTAGCCCATGTAGTCACTTGCTCTTTGTCATCAGTGTTTAGTTATAGGCCTACATTCTAGAAACTCACTTCAGTCACTTATAACTTTTGATCAAAGCAAAAACCGAGAAAATACCGTCATCATTTGTAGAGAAAAACATAACTGTGGGGGACTTCGGGCTCATACAGTGTAAAAAATTATCATGTTTTCCTTGTCTTGTTTACTACCTTGCAGCAGGGGGCAAACAGGTTCAGTCTGATATTTGGCTCTTTCACGAGCTTGCCAAGTGGCCTAAGAAACAGGTGTAAAGGAATGAATTTCGAGAAATTCATGTGACAACCGCAATACGCTAACTCCATTAAAAAGGCAGAAATAACATTCCGAGGGTTAACAGTATCCTCAGGGCGAATGCTTTTCCTGAGATAAAAGCACATCTGTCTTCATTTTGAACGAATCATGGGAAACACTTTGCATGACACAGTACTTAGTTGTGAGTACAGTATTTCTCTCACAACTACTATAGAAATATACGATTAAGCCAACTACAATCTTAGTTAAGTACATCGAGATCCCACAGACTCTGCTACAGCAGTACTGATGAATCATTAAGAATTTTGTAGACACTCTGTACAGCAAAAAAATGTCTTACCAATCAATTGAATTAATATTCAGAAAATCTTAATATTCCTAGTGGTAGAGCCATATCTCAAAACCAGGTAATGGGGAAAACTGCACATGCACACATCAAAAAAGGGATGTATGCTAGCTTACCAGCTTGTGCACCTTTCTAATGAAACGATCATTGAACGGGCTGAACAGGAGACATGGATGCGTTTCGGCGCAATTAGGCCTCATCAGCATGTCACTCTTGCCTGCTGAGTGCATAGATGTAACGGCGACGGATAATGCAATAACTGGACCAAGAATGACATTCGCAATCATCTACGAAAGCTGAATGGTGCTATAGCACCAATACTGGTAGGAGCCAAATGTGCAGACAAATACAGACAACTAACTCAAAAGTCACTGAATTTACAAACGTCGGCCAGATGTCCCGCACTTCTCAATAATCTCAAGATAGTGCATTATTATAGTAACACCATCTATTCTATTTCGAAATTTGTACTGGCTCAGCAATACATTGCATTGCACAACAGGATAAGGAAGGCACCAGACGATACATTGTATAAACAAGATAGTTGAAATCCAACCCTATGGAGGAAAAGTAAACTAGCTCATACAAAATTACGATGTCGAAAACAAATGATAAAAAAGTGCTCCTTCATAGCCAAGCAAACAAGTGAAGATAAGTATCACCACTATCTCTCATTTCCCATGTCCGATGGTACCCTCCGCAAATTCCACCGATAAGTCCCCTTTTTCATTATTAATAGCATATCAAATCTGCCTTTTCCTTCCATATCCGGGCACTGTCCTCTAATTTTAGAAGGCCTTGACGTCGTAACATTACTACAATCTTCAGGAAAGATACTCACCTCCGCGATGCATCAAGTTGCACTATATCAAGTTGGTTGATCACAGAGTGCAACAAAGTCCACCATCGGTCTGCTGGATCAAATATAAGCACTGAGCTTCGCAAAGCTTGATCGATCAGGAGCAACTCTTCCAAGTCAAAACTATTCTTGCTTCGGGTAAGCCATGACCGAACTTGCTCTTCTCCAACTAGGTAGTTTCCAAGAGTAAGAAATAAACTCTCAAAGGAAAATTTGTCCTCCAGAGAATTATTGTTCTCATCCTTCCCACACTCTGAATTCGCATCATCGCCACTGGAAGTTTTTGTGCCAGAGGTAGATATCTTCAAGTTATTATCAATACTTTCACTGCAGTTCAAGTAAATTCCACGGTCATGAAGGCACTTCGGCCAAACATTCATTAAAACATGTTCTCTGAAGTTGTGTTCATAACATCCCAGGTACAGAGTTAAACCAACAGCTAAGGCGACATTCCCAGACAAAGAAGCAATATTGCTTTGAGATGTGGAATGAACACACCTTTCCCATACATCAAGCTCAGAAGACATAGTCTAAAAACAAAAAACAACGATCATGATCCTTTAGAGTGTGGAGCACATATATACCGTTCACAGCAATAGGGCTGAATTTCACAAAGAAGAGACAAATCAGAGTTGATTGACGCTGAAAATTGCTCAAGTTATGAAAATGTTTACCCATTTTCTGAAAATTGCTACAAAATGCCTAGCTGAGCTAGTCACACAATGAATTTCACCGAGCTGTCTGCCCTGGAACCTACAGTATTCAGGGCACCTAAGAGAAGGACAAACATGCAAATTCTATAGAGCGAAGGGCTGAAATTGAGAAGTGAAGAACTTTGCAATTTTCATTAAGCTTGTAGAATAAGCAGTTCACGAATTACATCCAATGAAGCTAGAAAGAAAGTATCCTAAGTTTACCGGGTCAATGGCCAGACACAAAAACAGAAATCTAACAAGGGGGTTGTAGTCCAGATTTCCTGCAAATGGAAGGGGGCAAAGAGCTCTATTGTATTTGATCACTTATAGATGTATTGCATTGTGGCCTATCTTGTAAATGCACCTGCATTAGTTCAGTTCCACTTCTACAAGAACGTTTCACAACTTCAAAAAACGTATGTGGATAAACCATCTGACGAAAGTAACGGACAGCTGCGCATTCTGCACCAGTGACACTAAGATTTTACACAAAGATTAGTGACTTGATTTTTTGTAAAACTGATGAGCAACTCGTCAGTGGTGAACATTAAGACAGATCCTATTTGTTCTACTCTGGCAAGACATTGTCTTGAAGTGCTATGTGTATCTTATAACAAAGCTATGAACTGGGTGGCTTTTACCCCCTGATGAGAATTGTCATGATCTATACGCAATAGTAAACTCACACAACTCAAAAAAAGTACATGGGTTCAAAACTATCATTTCTTATGTCACATTGCAATAGGAACACGCAAAAGTCATTAAAAAGACCTGTGCCTAGAACTGCAGCAAGGATATTCCTTTTCTTAGAGATTAGTTAATGCTGGGAGTACAAACTCACATAATCTGCAGTACATACCTGTTCAAATACTGCAGCATCTCCTAAAGTTGATTCTTGCGTGGCAGTCAAAAGCTTCTGCCTTGATTTTTCGACCGATGCCAACTCATACTTGTTGGAAAGGCTTGCCATGCGGTTATCATAATCCTAAAAGAGTGATGAAGTATAAGGCACAAAGAGTACCAACACGATTAGCATTGACTAAGCTACGCCTTCCATGAAAATACTGAATATGATTCCACTCGCTAACTCGCGAGAGAAACTACATCTTTAACATGCTTATCTATACTTAGAATCTGTGTGACATATATACATAGAGCGCAGGCTGAACTGGAAGAGATCTGAGGCTTGCAATAGCTCTAAAATATAGCACTGCTCCACATGTCATCCACGTCCATAGCTTGGGAGAGGTTTATAGGAGTTTCTATAAAAACAACAATTTTACACCCAGTTTCTCCAAAGCTTTGATACCATAGCATAATAAGAAAGTAACTTGTGATAAAAACACATAGCACAACTTCCTTCTGTACAATTCTTATGCGTGCCCTAATCTAGGTGAATTTTGCATATTTACTATAGTTCACTGTTCTGCAATATGCATCAATCAACTCCTACCAGACAATAACTCTGCAATGAAAAACTAACCTGAAGTTTGCTTCCCATGCCTGCTAGCTTCTCCTTGGCCTCAGCAAGTGCAGACGTGGTGAGCGTTACTTTTGTGTGAAGTGGTTTTACTCTTGACTGCATAATAAAATTGTACCTAGAATGGAGACATGCCATCCAGTACACAGTGAAGCACAGGCTACAAATTTAGTGGGACCCATACCAAATGCCATTCCTTTGAATACTTAGGTCATAAACACATGCGAAAAACTTCTACCATGCAAGCTAAAATATTGTTAGCCTTTGATCTACTGGAACATTTTTTTATCTATTGGTAAAATGGTGGAGTTGGGACTATTTCTGGGAAACTAAGGAAAATGATACATCAAAGCAAATTTATAGACAAATGTGATTTACTCATATAACAATCAGTATGAAAAGAGTTCTATAAGCCTAACCTCCACAACCAAAGTTAGGCAGCAGTTTGTTAGGAATCGTGCTACAAAGAGTAGTAGGATGGCCACAGGGCATATGATCATCTTACAATGATAAAAAAAATCAAGTTGTTCTCAACCGACAAATGCATTTGCTCTTTAGACAATAAAATACCTCCCTCGGGGATGTCAAGTACCATTGAATGGAGATCCTCCCACCGCAATGAAGATTGCAAACATTTCTACAGTAATACTAATTACTGGTATTCTAAGATATTTCAGTTTATTGCGTACTGGTAAATAACTTCATACTAGCTACCACAGTGAAAACAATACCATAGATACTATGCACAGTAAGTCACAAGCACAGAAGAAGAGATACAAACACTGCCCGAGCTAAAATAAAACTTCTTTTGAGTTAAGTATGATTACCTAACAACGCCTCTAACATAGAGCACTAATGATCCAACAGCTGGGTTTTTAGTGCGACTTTCAAGATACCCAGGTGCAAAATGTGGTCGACTTGTATACGGTTGCACTGCTTGCAACGTTGAATCAGGAAGTTCAGATAAATCAAACATCGACAAATCTTCCTTAAATCTAGCAATAAAAGAAGATTCACAGATGTTAATCATGTCCTGAAAATAATAGCAAATTTAGCATAAGACAAACAATAACCTTGCGATTCAAAAAGAAAACAATTGCACTTTATTCAAACTTTTTGTTAACCTGTTGTTTGCATCAAGTTTAGGACATCAATATCTTAGTTCTGTGAACTCCGCCAAAAAAATAGTGACAGTCAGGGCAAGGAGTAAACCTGATCAACTGCGCGTGAAACCTGCAAAGAGTACTTTGCACTCAAGGACAGCAACTCAAACTTTCATATGATTGCATTTAAGCACATTTGCCAACTGGTCCACAGGCCACAGAGTTGTCTTCTGTGTTCCTCATCAAGCAACATAGAACGCTTGGATCCTAAGAAATAATGCCATAAAGCTACTACCCTAAAAAACACCATTAAAGCCATGTATACCTCTCCAAGTTGGCCATTATTCTCTTGGCACCACGAGTCCAAGTTAGATCCGAAGATGGTGATTTCACTGTAGGAATATAAGCACACTACATGACTGCAAACAGTAGAAACTGAGCACTTAAAATCAACAGGTTTGTGTCAAATGCATGGCAGGTACTTTGTTCTCAATGGTCTAAGGCTGTGTTTACATGAAGGTATCGACGAGTGGCAGACTGAGTTGAGTTTCACCTCGGGTAGAATGGTATTCTGTTCATATGAAGCCTCTTGTCATGAGTTGAGTTCTCAGAACAAGCAGAATTCATCAAAATTCAACTCAGGGGGATTGAAACTCAACTTATTAGGGATGAGATCATTTTCTGTAGAAAACCAGGAGTTCAGCAGGTCTCAGAATGAACAGAACGCAAAATATCACACCGAATCTTGACAAGCAAGCATGGCCTGTTGCATTGCACTCTCTTTCTTTATAAGAACTAGAAAACTTGAGCTGAGGGTCCTTCTTATCTTTTTTTCCGGTTTTTAGCTTCAACAGTTGGTAATTTGTGCTTATGTCACAACGCAATAAGGGCTCAAAGGGAGGTCATCTCTAACATAGTATTACTTTTCCATAGAAAACCAATCGATCAAAACTGGGGTTGAAGCTCAGCTTCGGCTTGTTCTTCGATTATTAGTAATTCATAGGTAAATTTGAAGCTCCTGCTCCTACAAAATTGTTCCCATAAAAAAGAGTGTTGTAATGGTTCTACTGTGCAGTGTCTTATGATTAATGTGTATAGTGCATTGGATGCTGCTCCTGCAATCGTTTGATTGTGTACTATGACAAGCTGATTGCCATCGGGCCTTTGCGCTTGATGGATACCAAAGAATCAGAAGGGGAAAAGGTCCACGTGGAAGAATCACTGGCATGCCGATCCTTGCTGCGAAAATTAGTGAAACTGAGAGAGAATGTAAAGGATATACAGACAGACAAGTCACTAATCTACAACTACTGATAACTGAATAGAATGAAATGAAAACGGAGGATGTTGGAAGTCTACTGATGTGAGTCTTTGGAAACTATTTGCAAAATAAAAGAAGTAAATAAAAGAACACAATGTTTCGTGTCAGGGCATGGTTTGATGAGTGTTGAAGAAGCAATATAACACATGCTAGAGTTCTGTTCCAGATAACTCTGCGTTCGTGAAAAAATTTTAAAGAAAGAATAATAAGCCAAATCGAATGGATATTTTCGTTTTATCTCATCTCGTCCAGGGTTCACATGTAAAATGAACTTGACTCGAGCAGTTCATGTAAAATTGAGCCATCTCATTCTGAGGAAGAACTTTTCATTCTTGCTTTGAACGAAGAGTTGAAATTGACCCCAGGACGAGTTTAAACCTGACCAAATTCATGAGCACATTTGTTGGTACTTCACCGGAAAACAGTTAAAAAATTCACCTGAATAGAATTTCAACTCAGGCTGCATTGAAATTCAACACAGGTACAATCTCAGCCCTACCTCCGTGTAAACGCAATCTAAGTTCTGAGTTTACAGAAAAATAATGACACATTTTTCAATGTTTCAAATGCTGTAGAATGAAACGAACAGTTCACTTTCCAACAAATGAAAATCAGTGGTAAGCAAAGTCTCAGTTATATAGCCACTGCCACGAAATTGTAAAATTAGCTGCAACTAGCTTGGGTTCTTTCTTGGAGTGCTGACGTTGACGGACAGTGTTGAGATACAGAAATTATAACACTGACAAGTAAGCAAAAATGGACATCGAAGAGTAATATATGATGCACATGCGACACTGCGTCAATACTATGCTATTATAACACCACAAGAAACAGATAATCTGACATCAATTGCCACCCTTCAGCTTCAGCACACTGATTCGCAGCCAATGTTGCACTAGCTAAAATAATGTTTTGCTGAACCACCGCATTGAGTAGAGTCTGGGGTTCATACTTGAATGTCCCCCTGCTGTCAATCCTTTGCGTCCAATGTGTGAATTCATGGCTTAAAATGAGTACATTTTTGATAATTAAAGCAGGCAAGGGAACGAAAAGTGAATTGATGGCTTCAAAAGTCACAATTTTTACATTCAAGGGAATGAAAATTCTCCAGCCCTTGGACATTTTCTAATACCAGCACAAAAGGAAAAACCAATACATTTAAAACGGCGAAGTGGTGTTTAAGTGTCAGCTTCGACAGTTTACCGGAACTAGCTCCGCACCACTGGAAAAACTAGCGATTCTCTTGAAAATACACCAAGGTCTGTTCAGTGCTTTCCACAAAACGATTCTCCATTTCACCCTCATAATGGAGAGGGTCTCCCTAAACTTCACTTGATAAAGTAGAACAGCATTATATGCCAAAGATCGCATAGCTCAACAAGGAGCGAATATATAAAAACGCCGGAGACTTGACATTGGTTGTGTTTTGCTTCAATTATCGGCGTTCATATTAATGAAACATCATGCCAAGGAGCAAATAAAGATAACCTTACCAATCATAATAATGGCAGCAAGCAGTTCTTCCAATTCGTTGTCTGGTTTCTGCAATGCTCGCAAATCAAGCAATCCTTGATGATTCAAGTCATTCAGAACATGTTTCGTTTCCTTGACAATTGCTGCTGCTTTGAACACAGCCCGCTTCTGAGCCTCTTCATACTGTGGTAGCAACTAAATATAGATATAAGCAAACAACCGGTTAAGTAGTTTCTCTTTTTCGTAAGAAGAGTACAGCTTAATTAACAGATTTATACCTGCATAGTTTCACAGAGTACAAAAAAAGAATCCGGGACAAGATCATTAGATACTACACAACAATGGTGGTAAAAGGATTTCCGAACCGATTCACAATTTACAAGTCGACGGTCGAAACTGAGTATTGTTTCATATCAAACCACGTAGCAATGATTGCAGTACTCATAAAATGCAATCTGTGCCATGAGGTTCTTCTGTCAAAGCTATTCGCAAAAAATTGGAAAGTGGGATATATGTACTCCAGCAGAGAATGAAAAATGCCAGACAACAAGATCCAACGTGCTAAGCATAACAGATATTAATAGAAAAGTTATTGAGGAACGCAAGTAATGCACAGTGCTGACCCTTGTAAATATCCCTCTTCTGCGGACTGCCCTTTATTTCATAAAAGAAAACAATTATTTTCTAAACATACCTTCTCGAGCATGTCAATCTTTGCTTTCTGTTTTTGAACAAGCCGTGCTTGCTCCTGAGTAATAGCTCTATCCTGCATGGTAGAGTAAGAAAGAGTACAATTACAAGTAAAGGGGATATAAAATTGCAAGGAAAAGATTAACTTCCCAGAATACTACTTTTTAAGCAAACTCAAATACCAAAAATATCCCGACCAGAAAAAAAGAGCCACAATTTCAGTCACTGTGCACGAAAACACAACTTGTTCTGAATCATGTAATGTGAACCAATCAGTTACGCATCTTCTACGCTTTTCCACACAAGTGTTTATACATGGGTTTATACAGGGTTTCCTTTCGTCAAAACATTGAATCTTTGAGAAAGAAGCTGATACAAACTACTGGAAAACATTTTGTTAGTTCTACACCCACACCAGAATTTCGCAGAATAAATAGAATAGTTTTTGGCCAGAGGCTAACAGCTGAAATAGGCTAGGTAACTAGTAGTGCTAAGTGAGCACTAGTTCCAGGAACAAACTATATCTCATGTTGTGTACATATGAAACTAAGCAAAGATGGCTTAGAAAAATTTGAGTTTGAAGATGGCCCTGTTCCGGTAAGACAAAGTAGCATAACGCCCGTTAAAAGAGAACCACTATAATAGGGTAAAACATATACCAACAACTTGAAAACATTGTCAGTTCTGCAAGCGTACCAGGATTTTACTCCAGTGTGGGGCCTAAACCAATAAGTCACATAATTAGGGGACTCCCGCAAAATTAATTAAGAATCCTTGTGTAAGATCAAAGAAAAAACAAGACATAACCCAAACGATTGACACCACAAATAACAAAGAATCGATAAAGGGTGGTAGAAATATTGTGAAAAAACCCTGAAAATAGCCAATATTGGCATAACTTGCAACGTGAATCCTGAACAACATACCCCAAAGATATAAGGCATGGCTCACAGCATAAAGTAAGCTGCCCCTAAGATCCACCCAAAAAATGAGAAAAAAAAGGAAGA
>JAOBRC010304239.1:0-13403 GCA_027575255.1 Scolionema suvaense
ACGTGCGCTGCACGCAGCGCTAAAAACTGATGAAAAATCGCCAAAAAAGTTGCCCGAGCAGCTAATCGACTGCGTCAGCTAATCGACTGGGGTGGGGGTCTCAAAATTTGGCAAAATTAATTAACGCCCCCCTCTTTTATTATGGAACTTAGTGTAGACTTGCAAAAACTCGCGGCAAAAGCTTCAGCCATTTTTTCGCAGTATGTTGGTATGTTAACCGTAAAAATGGACAGAAGGACGCATTTACACACTGTAGACCATGACATGCCTATGATTTTATAGAATCTGCTAGTACACAGAATGAACTCTGGGCAAATTGAAAGATTGTGGAAATTTCATGGGAAAAGGCTAATAGGTTTAGGATTTCGGTCACTCTGCTTTTGTGCATGCAGTTAAATTGCCATGCCAGAGCACTTACATTTTTAACAATACTTGCTATTCTCATTTATGGTACATTACAATTCGCCAGCTAGAACTTTCAAGCCCGTCACAGACAATGCCAGCAACAAGAAACAATAGTTACATCCACATTACCAAATAGCAAGAACTTTCAAATAACATCTTTGAAGACTCAATATCATAATAAACCCATAGTTCCTCCAATTATCTAGCACACATTCCGAGAGTGCTTGGTGAGGGATATTTTGATCAACACTGGCTAAAATGAACTGTCTTCATGTACCGATGTGCCCATGTCTGTCTCTCTGTATTCTCACTATTTATTCACAAAAAGCAACAAGAAAATATAAATGAATCAAAGAGGGAACAAAGTCTCGTTTGCGAATGCAAACTGGGTTCATATGGCTTCAAATTATGCTTTTATTAGCTTAGCACTGTATCGAATAATTGATTTTACTGCCACAGTCGTAGACTGTGGGTTAGACTCCCGCTCTATATATTTGGGATTGAAGCAGGTCCCAGTGGCTGTCAGTGAGTGTTCAGTACTGCTAACTGCTAGGAAGAGTAAAGCAAATCATAGATCGGGTACCAATGCTAGATTCACATCAAATTTATTAATCATTAATGTGAACAAAAACACCTTTTCCCAGCAAACTGGATTGTTATGCTCCCTGGAATTGTCCAGCTTGCTTTTCACACCTATTCGGAACCACCAATCAAAAGTTTAAGGCGTGGCCGCCATGTTTGAACGCTAAACATTTCCGTGGTAATGAAACAGGCATGGAGAATTAGCTTAAAAACTCCAGGCAAAGACCGATTTCAAACTTAGTGAGTACATGTCCTGTTGAAACTACGGAATTTTTCGGACAATAATTGACTGAGTAAAGACATCTTCTCAAAACGTGTGACATGAATGTAAAAATAGCAGCAGCAGCAGCAGCAGCAGCAGCAGCAGCAGCAGCAGCAGCAGCAGCAGCAGCAGCAGCAGCAGTAATTTTATGGTAGGAGTGAAGAAAAAAAAACTGATGAGTGCAAACCATGGTGACTAGAATAAGCTTCAAGCATGAACATTTCTAGAAAATCAAATATCACGTGAGACAAGTTGCCCAAAGTGTCACAGACGTCAGCGTAATTGCCACATAAATTGGGCTTCTTGGTAAAAAGGAACAAGCAACCAAGGACTTATGGAAGGATAGATTAACACTTTCATCACGTAGAGACGAAAATCAGTGCTTGCCATACATTTGTTCATTCTATCATACACTAATTGTGCTCAACACAAAGTTAAGTACTGTCATGTACTGTACCCAAAATAAAGTACATAGACAGGCAATTAGGACTAATCCAGGATCATACGGACATAAAAATAAAGCTAATCCAGGAGCTAGGGCAAAGGACTCTAGGCCTGGGACGTTTTTCCCACCACAAAATGACGAAGTGGAAGTACTATCACTGTTTTGATACACCAACTTGTCCTATGCAAAACATTTAAAGCACAACATTACACAGGGATGAAGAGGGTACAAAACATTTAGGTTTTATAGACATCACTTTGAAACAAAATACTGCCATTGAAAACCTATTCAGAGAATCAATACTTACTACAGAACTAATTTTGGTCTTTCCGTTTGTGGCTCGAAACAGACATCTTGGTTCACCGTTTGCATGCGGATTCGGGTCAGATGACTTCAAATTTCTTGGCTTTGGTTTCATTTGACCATGATCTATGTGTAAATATCAAGTATATGTACATTATAAACCCGATGCCATGTTGCTTCCAAAATCAAATAAAAATGCTACAAATAGGACCAACTTTTTAGAGGAATACAGAAGCAGTTCTGAGATAACGGGTAGCCATAAGTGTAAATATCAAGTAGATACATTCTTCGAAAAAAGGTTCTACAACATCAAACCGTCCAAATTTAATTAACTGTACGAATTGAAATACTCAGAGCATGCACACAAAAACTGTCACCTTTCATGGGTCAAGTCATTTTCAACCTTAATGGTAACAGATTTCATCGCTAACTTATACAATCATTAACATGTACTATTAACCCCTTAAATGCCGAATCCATTTTCGTGAACAACCAAGGACGTATATATACGTCCATACTAGGAATAGTCATCACTAAATGCCATGCTGGCTTTTGCTATTCAGGCAAAAAACTGATTACATCCACTGTATGCATCAATACAGTGTATTTACATAACAACACTCAAGAGCACGTGGATATTTTTTCTGATTTGGAGCCACGTGGCGTTCAGGTCGAACATTCACTGTAGCTATGCGACAACTAATTGGATGAGTCGCTTTCAATGAGACCACTTGAATTCCACCAATCAATGTTGATTTGATAGAAATCTACATTTTATGCTGCTCTCCCCTACCAAAATGACAACAAACACTTTCCTACGTACTGGATAGATTATAAGCCATGCGGCAAGCGTGAGCTTACCAGCATGGCAACAAGGCCATTTATGTAAAACATCTAAAGCGTCTCTTCGAACAGCCAGAACAATTTAATTCAACAACCATAACATCAAAACATAATTGTATATGACATATTTATATACGTCCTCGGTTGTTCAGATGACACATGAAGGACGTATATATACGTCCTCAGTTGTCCACACATCCCTTGTGGTTGTTAGGAGACACCTGCGACGACGTATATATACATTCAAGGCGTTAATGGCTTACAAAGATATCACAGATTCGATGACCACCATCCGATGAAAGAAACAGAAAATCCAACTTGTTGTAAGCAGCTCAAGAGAAAATTTAGCATATTGAACTACTATTCCATTCTACAGTTTCCAAACTGCGAAAGCATGTTAAACTAGCACAGACCAGTGTAAAAAGCTTTTCTATTGCTCCTTTACCACAATGTCGTGATTAACTAGGATGCTTTTGTGGCCCTAGATATATTCACAGAAACTGCAAAATAAAGCCAAGTTCGTCCCATATAAGTTTGCCGTCGTTGTCATTCTGAGACATGTGCAAACTGTCCATAACATAGTCAATCGTTACATATACATCTGGTTTATTTCAGCAAGCAATGAAAATTCTTGGGATGAGAGAAGGCTTTACTGAAACAAGTAATCAAGGATGTACCTTAGAATCCAATGTGATTACTCTGCTCATTTCATGTTTATTTTATATCAAGATCCAAGGGACAAAAGGCACATTGGCTAGGACATAATTTTATCTTCTTATTTCACCAACAGTCCCATTTTGTTCGGCAATTCAGCAAACTAATATTTGCAGGTCCCTGTTCGTGACAGCGTACAACTTACAAGATGATGATGAACAAAACACCTGATTCGCATGATGAGAGACTCAGCTAAAAAGCAGTGAGTACTTTTCGTAGCAAGAATCGTATCTCCAGGGAGTGACAACCAATCCCCCTGGACATATTACAAAAATATATGCAGAACAGACTCACATTGTTTCATTGTAACATAAACACTTCCTGAAGTTTTACTCTTGCTGTACAGGTCAGCCAATTTGGCTAAGAACTGAAATGGAAAAAAGCATTTTAATCAAAGTAGTTAAGCAACAAATATTAACAGATAGAACATAGATTTCATACTAGGAAACACCCTTTGTAAGGGAGGGAGGGGGTTGTCTTCCAGAAAGTGTCATATCTGCGGAAGGGGGAAGGGAATTTTTACTGGATTTGTGGAGGTTGGCATTAACCCTTTTCTGCCATGATACCCGCAAAGCGGGGTACTGCAAAAAACGAAATTTTGTGGCTTAACGACAAAGTTTCAAGTTGCCAACTTGAATTATTCTGCAAGATGACGAAATTACTGAACTCCCAGAGAAAACCGTGTGTGAATAGCTTACCGTGATCGGCAGAAATCAGTGTTTGAAAACGCGGGGCAGACTTTTTTGCAAGATGGCGTACTCTTCAGATGGCTGTCACAGTCGCAGGCAAAGAACCTATACTGAATTATGGCCGCTGTGGCTGATGAAAATGATGATTTAGATTGTTCTGTGGATCTGGGAGAATCTGATATTGATACTAGTTCAGATGAAAGCATTCTAGAATATGAGATTGAAGCTAAAGTCTGTGGTGTCAAATTTCAGTTCTTGCAAAGTAGTATATACCTGCTATATATATTGCTTGGTATTTTATTCATGTTTACCTTTCCATTTTGAGATCGTTATGATCATGGTTCGTCTTCCTTGTGTAGGATGCGTTTCAGATGCGCTTTTTGTGACGGGGTTTGGACGTAGCATAATTTATGCTACTTAGCCAAATTTTTGTTCAGCAAGCCTTTATTGCAGTTTTTTTAGTTCTACTACTCCGATTCACTTGAAATTTGGACCAGATGTTCCTTATATGTTGCAGATTGGTAATGAAGAGTTTCGACCATAGAGGACATCATTTACTATTTTCAATCCGTCACCTTTTCAAAGTTTTTATGATTTTTTTGCTTTTTGAAAGTCATGAATAATTAATTTATGACATCACCAAAATTCCAAATAAAAAATATTCACATTCTTAGCTAATACTGAGTCTCACAATAAAAGAGTGCAAGTTTCCGCTTCTCAGGTATAATATTTAAAGAGTTGCAGTGGATTTAGAGTGGTAGGGTGAAAGACTCATTTTTTCACCCAGTAAACTAGGGGCACCAAGGCTGTGCATGGAAAGGGTTAATGGAGAGTAGGTATACTTACAAATGGGGGGATAGACCGATCTGTCTTGGCATCAATCAGCAATATCAGAGGAAACATGAAATTAACAAAGAGTCTAGTTGATGACAGATCATACTGGAGCTCTTTTCAGGAATCACAAACATAATTGGTAACCTTAAAGAAACTGCTTCTCAAAATTTTAAGATGCATCGTTGCATAGTACAATGGAATGTCAGTTCCAATATCAAATCTCACAATTACAGATTCTGTGGAAATGCTGCAATTGGAAAGTCAAGTTTTCACGTGCAGAGTATTGCTGCATTCTTGGAGAACGAAAAGAATGTGTACACTAATCCCCTTGCCTTTAAATTGTATCCATGCATATTAAGGTGGTACAGCGGGAAAAATAGCTGATAT
Source organism: Scolionema suvaense (assembly GCA_027575255.1). Lineage (NCBI taxonomy): Eukaryota > Metazoa > Cnidaria > Hydrozoa > Limnomedusae > Olindiidae > Scolionema > Scolionema suvaense. The sequence continues at coordinate 5,465 of JAOBRC010304239.1, forward strand.
ACAGTGGTTTATCATGAAGAAAAGAGCAATAATTGGAGGAAGATGTTTTCTGTGCTGACTACTATGATTATTGTAGAACACTTTGTAGGGAGAAATAAAGCCATAGAACGTCAAATACACCAGATATGACGTCACACAAAAAGACAATGGAAAACACAAAACCAAAGTTTTTGACCTACTGTGACATGTACAAAACATTTTCAATGTCCCTGATGTGAAGGCCATGTACCTTGAAAAAAAACATGGGAGCTTTTTTCCATTATGTGACTTGTTCAGTATCTACAGCGTTTCTTCCCAAATTACATACGATTCACACAAAATGGATCACAACAAACGAACAGAATGAAATAAATCTAGCGTCGCCCGTATTTTTTTCCACGCACCTATCTTCTATCACCGACAGCCGTCGTTATCTGTCTCCGACCAATAATTTCTGCACAAAGTTTTGTTTAGTAAAGACCACTTAAACACGTGAAAGCCGTAAAATCGATTATGCTGCCAATAATTTGCTGGCAGAAGGTGAGACACCTTTAAATTTTCTACTGAATGCCAAGCAATTATTCCTCGAACGATATAATGCCATTACGCAAGCAATTAATTATTCCAGAGAAGCGGAAATATGAATCAAAGTGACCATACTTTTCACCGAAAGTTTTGCTACTTCCTCATGCCAAGCGCCGAATATGCAAATGAGTGTCATATATTACGACAAACTAATTTCTACCAATCAGAAGCCAAGAAGAATTACTTGCAACCAATCAGACACAACATATGTCACACTTGAGCGGCATGCTTATCAGCAGCGATATAAATGAGCTTGAAGAGTTTCATTCAAAAGTGCATACTGGATGAGCATCAACAATACCTAGCAGGTGAACAGTGATCAAAAGTTGCATTGAATGGGCAGTTTGAACATAATTTCTATTATTCTCTACTTATGACATTATGAGTGGTGTGCAGTAGCAGCCAGAGACAGCTAAGAATGGCGTGGGAAACTTGTGCGTAGTCATAAACTTTACTTGTGTGTATCTCCGGATATACGCGAGCCCAGAAGCCCAAAGTTTATTTTAGAGTATTATTTGTGTATATGTGGGTGCCTGAGAAGTTACAGGTAAGTTGGAAAACGTAAAAAATTTGTGAATTTTCCTGCTGTACCACCTTAAATAATCTGTGGCTCGTTTAATATGCAAGACTTTGCTTGTCCAGATTATTGCTTGGGATAACGAGCAGTTTGAAGTGCAGGAAAAAGTGTATTTCAATATAAATATGGCAATATGGCTATGAAATCTTCCTGAAGAATTGCAGTACTAATGTATTCAGCCACAAAAAAATTAGGGCACCTATCCCTTTAAGGCCGAAAAGTATACTTTTCATTCTTTTACCTACTAGGGGCGACAAGTGCAGCACGATATCAGTTGGACTCGGTGGGTGTACTCATAAAAGAAGGGAGAGGATGAAATTACAGTTCATAGAACTGAGAAACCCCTCATTAACGACTGATAGTTTATCATGGAGACCAGCTCCAAGCCAATATGGCTTCTATTCTGGATCATTGTCATATCCACAGACATTGGAGAGTCTCTTCATCCTATGAGGACTTGGAATCATCAGGACAGATGAAATTCAACTGATGATTGTAATCTGGTGCGGGCCCTTGAGCAAGCATATGCCAGGCCAAAAACACAAGATCGAAGAAGTCACTGCAAACTGTATCGTTCCTGCATAACCTAGCCCACAAGCACAGACCCAGTGCATAGAGCAGCACTTAGAGAGGGCATGCTTTGTAGAAGTCATGAGACAAACTGCACTCAAAGTGAGGGGGGAGGGGAAGGGGAGGTAGTGTCGTAAATTGGCAGGGGTAAAATCTGTCTGCTCACTATGCATTAAATATGCACCAGGGCTCTGCCCACCGTGGGCAGCAGCCGACGATACCACCTAGCACTTGTCTTTAGCCGCCCAGCACTAAACTTGACCATTCTGTCAGTTTTTTGCAAACACACTTAGAAAACATTCATTACAAGACTCTTCAATTCCAGTCTGTTTGCTTGTACATGTTTGCTTGTAATATACCCAATTTGGTGATCATTACCAAAAATTCACAGACCCTCTGAAGTGTGTTGTTATGTTTGACTAGTCACAATTTCAACCAGTTTAGTGTCTCTGAACACCCTTTTAAGTCAAAAGCTTCAGGGGCTTCACCCCTGACCCCATTGGGGGGCTCAGAGCATCCCCCAAACCCCCAGTTCCAAGGACATGGCTGTACCACTAAAACCACCCCGCCATTCTAAAATTCCTGGGCAGAACCCTGTGCACCAGACCCAGCAGAAAATTTCTGGAATACTGGTCAGAATAGACGTTAATTATAGGGGCCTCCTCCAATCAAATTGCTTGGACATAAATTTGTCGAACGAATTTTTGGAAAAAAACATTTATCGATGTTTCCACGCTATTCTGCGACAATTTTTCAAGTTTCTGTGCTATTCTATGTACATTTTGTGATGTTTCTGCACTATTTTAAGATAATTTATGGATGTTTCTGTGCTATTCTGTGACCATTTTTCAGTGCCTCTCTACTACGTGCAAACATTTTTTGATATTTCCACGCTATTCTGTGAGTATTTTTCTATGTTTCTACGCTATTCTCCAAATATTTTTGGATGTTTCTGCACTGTTCTACAAGTATCTTTGATGTTTCTACATTATTCTACGAACATTTTTCCATGTTTCTACGCTATTCTACCAGTATTCTATGGTGATCCTGCATGTTTCCATCTTTGATCAAAAGTATTTTCAACTACTGCATTAGGTCAAAACAGCAACATTAAGCTTCACTAAGCCAGCTTTCAAATGCTAAGAAATGATAAACGCATTGATGATATGTGATTTGGGGTCGTGCTTTGAATTGCCATTAGAAGTGACTTAGAATGGTATGGCTCAGGATAAAAGAGGAGGAACTAAGAGACTCAGAGTTTTCTTATAGATTTTTCTCGCCAGAAACTGTTCTATCAGAAGCATGTGCAAAATTCTTATCACCAAAGAGCAAGTTCAACACCTGATTATAAGTAGAAGTAAATATAGAACTTCCAATGATTTTATTTTTTGTGAGAACTAACCTCGCACTTGTTCTTTTTTATGTCATGAGTGAATGTCATGCCACAATGAACTAACTACCCAATTAAGGCATAGAATAGCAGAACAATGTAAATGTCTATTTTATACTCTGTTCCGATCGACTTCCAAAGGAAACTGAAAGAAGCAATGCACATACAGCGGCGGAAACTGTCGTTGAATAGACAAGTTAACCACTTGTCTCTATCGATTTCTGTTTAGGTCCTGTATGTGCATTTTCCCCTCTCACCCCTTTTTCTTATTTCTGTCCTATTTGTCCTTTGTCTTCTCTTTATTGCCTTCGTACTATTGTTGTCTCCTCTCTAGTCCTCCACTTTTTCACTTTTTGAGCTATTGAGTATTTTTAATAGATCAATTTGTCACTAATTTGCAGTTACTATGTTGTAATTTGTTCACGCGTTTTTGCCATAAGTATAGAGAGGTCATCACTTGCAAATATGGTGTTTTCTCACCTTTTTGCAGGATCATTCTATGTTCAAGTATTCAGCTTTGTTTCATACCGATGATAGTGGAAGTCACACTGAAACATGTTTATGAGAAATCTAAAGAGTGTATTCTTCTTGATTAACGATTGGAAAGATCAATTGTCCTATTTAGGTCAAGCTGAAGCGTTTTTAAATCCTTCGCAGTAACAAGCTTGAGTCCACCAGTTCCATCGACATGGCCTATAGAGCTTGTTCTGTATGCATTTTTCAAAATCGTCAAGCTGTCGATTGTCGCTTCGGAAGGTCGTGAGAATACTGTTTTACATAAATAACTTGGTTATTTGAGCTCTAAGAAATTAGGGAAGAAATTAAGCAATTGCTAAGCAACTCCAAGAGTGAAAATGATACCCAGCTTTTTCGGGTGCAAAAATATTATTCAGACAAAAAGTGACAATGTTTTGCGGCAATCTGATAACAAGCTTCAGTTGATAACAAAAACAGTCTTGTTTTGTTCCCTAACAGATGCTTTGGATGCATTTGATGGAAGATCTCTGAGGCACTTTTCAGATCAACAGGAACTAAAATAACTGTCTAAAAAATGCTGCAAAGTTCAGGATCTTTTGACTTATCTTAAAATTTACATTCTTCAAAAATTCTTTGATTAAACTTCTAAATTCAAATTTTAACGAGAAGAAGTTTTTCTTTATAAATTAGTCGCTATAAATGCATTATAGGATGCTGATTTGCAGTGAAATTGACAGCTTTCGGGGCCTTTGCTCCAATCCACCAGTAGGGGGTTCACAGCACCTCCCTTCAACCCTAGCTGCATGGCCTAGTTACTAACCTTTTGACTGCCAGATAAATTTCGCGCAAATAGCCAACCACATATATATGTTTTTCATGGTGGTGCACGAGCAGTCGATCGGTTTTACCCACGAGCAGCCAACCCTTTGGTAGAGCATAGTTGAAAAATCACGTATCTTGCCACTTGAAAAGCATGCATGTTAGCCTTTGGCAAGTTTACACCTAGTTGGATAGTATACCATGATGCATTGAGAACATGAAAAACTAGCTCCAACAGCCAGGCCGCAAGCTAGGGAACAGTTGGAATATCTATTGCGTCCTTAGTATAAGGACGTATATATACGTCCACGGCTACTGGGGCACATATCATAAGATGTATGCATACGTCCTTGGCCATTGAGACCTCATTTATAGCACTGAGCTCGCCTGCTGAAAATGAGCCACAAGGATGTATACATATGCCCTTCGCATTCAAAGGGATAAACAAAAAATGCCCCTTTTCAGGGCCACGTACACTGCCTAAATAAACAAGTCACATAATTAGTAGACTCCCACAAAATTAATTGGAAATCTTTGCGTAAGATCAAAGAAAAAAAAATAAGACAAAACCCAAAAGATCCACACCAGAAATATTAAACACACCCGATGAAAGGTTCTAGAAATATTGTTAAACCCCCCCCCCCCCGAAAAAAGCCCATATACAGTAGGCATAAATTGCAACCTGCACGCTGAACGACATACAGTATTCCCAGAATATAAGACATGGATCACAGAATAAAGTAAGCCGCCCTAAGATCCACCCAAAAATAAGAAAAAAAGGAAGAGTCATTTTTCCACATGTTTGGAAAAAACCCTGAAAATAGCTATTTTCGGACGTATATCACAACCCCCAAGCCTTAACTTAACGAGATATTTCCCCAGACATGGCATACGGTTCATAACATATGCAGAGTTGCACCGACAAATAACACCAACAATGCCAAAAGATGAATCCACCATTTATGCCATGTTTGAAAAAAAAAACCCAAATAGCCAATTTCGGGGAGAAATTGCCACCTGCAAGCCAAACGAGATTTTCCGGAGACATGGCACATGGTTCATAACATGCGCAGATTTGCAGCAAATATTCACACGAAAAATGACAAGAGTACCATGAACAGTTAAGGACATATTTAAAAACCCTGACGTAAATTGCCACCCGGAAGCCAAACGAGATTTCGAGAGACAAAGCGCATGGTTCATAACATGTGCAGAGTTGCCCCATATATTCACACCAAAAATGACAAGAATTGGATGAACAGTTTTTGATATATTTGGAAAAAACCATGAAAAACGCCATGTTTGGACAAAAATTGCAACCTGCAAGCCAAACGAGATTTTCTGGACACAATGCGCATGGTTCATAACATGTTCAGAGTTGCGTAAATATTCACATAAAAAATGACAAGAATCGGAAAAACCGTTTTTGACATATTTGGAAAAAACACTGAAAATCGCCATTTTTGGATGTAAATTGCCACCTGCAAGTCGAACGAGAGTTTTCCCAGATATGACACCTGGTCCACAGCATAACTGCTATTGCCTCACAGTTTCACACCAAGAACTACAAAAAAGCAATGAACAAATTTTAAAATATTTTTGAAAAACCCTAAAAATGGCCATATTTTGGGCATAAATTGCCACCTGCAAGCCAAACAAAAATCTTTTTCAAAATTCCGGGTCCATCACTTTTCTTCAATTATGGATTGCCATCTTCACAGCAAATTTCAGAAAAATTGATTCAGTGGTTATCCAGAAAAATGCGTTGGTGACAGAAGGACGGACGGACGGACGGACGGACGGACGGACGGACGGAAGGATGGAAGGATGGAAGGAAGGACAGACGGAACGAAGGAAGGATGGACGGGCGGACGGCCAGACCTCATTTTATAGGACTCTTCCACTACAGCGGGAGTCCAAAAAACCGCTTGTTCATTGAATTGGATTTACAGTCCACAGTAGTCTTCAGTGTTTTATGTCACCAATTCCGTTTTAGGGCTTGACTTGTTTTCTAGCTCCAATATAAACTATAGTGTGTGCAGCATATGCACAGATTCTGACAGTGTTGCTCTCTAAAAGCTGTGCACAAAAAGCTTCAGTTATCAGTAATGCATAGCATCCTAATGCTCTGAAACTCTGAAGAAACAAGCTTACATGTTCATCCTTCATGTAGAATGTAAGTAGGGTGCACCACGCTACTAAATTTAGATATTTTGCGTACTTTTTACCCTCCTTGACATACATTAATCTCCGTTCTAAGTCAGTTCGGTAAGGTGTTCTCCCAAAAATTCCAGAGATGCAAACCTCTATTTATGATGGACAGACAGAGCAGTGATAGATGACGCAGAGTAGCAATTGAACGAATGCTTAACTAGTAAACCAATTTGCACATGTCCATTTCCGGATACAAAGTTTATCAGAACATAAGGCAGGCTTTTTTTCTAGCTATTTTTGCTTACGGCCGGTTTTTACAAAAAATATTGAGTTTTGAAAACTCAATCTTTAAAATTTGGCATATTTTTGTGCCTGAAAAAGAAGAATGAAGACAACAGCTTGTACAAATAATGAAAATATATTCGATGGAACAGGACTTGAGTCTTTATGAAGTCTTTTTCATGCATGTATACACGTCACATTTAAATCTCTCTGTCCAGTCATGTTATAGTTCCATTTGAAATGGTTTAAAATGGTGAATGTAGACCAGAAATCGCTTGCCTGGAAAATTGAGTTTTTAGCAAATTGACTTTCTTACGTCCTATTACCGGACCTAAGAAAGTGGCTAGAAAAAAACCTGTAAGGCTTCAAAATACCGAAATCCAAATTGAGAGATAAGAGTATTAGGGCAAAACATGAAGGCTTGCTCTTGAAATAATATAGAAACCCTGTAAGGCTTCAAAATACCGAAATCCTAATTGAGAGATAAGAGTATTAGGGCAAAACATGAAGGCTTGCTCTTGAAATAATTGCCTCGGCGGCTGAGCCGAGATATAGCCTATCGTCTGCGTATGAAATTGGGATAGCGAGACATTAACCATCCATTCAGTTCTAACTGGCGAGACCTCGAAATTTTGTCAGAAATCCAATATGGCGGAAGGTCCTGAATCTGATTGGCCAATATGCCGAAAAAACAATAGATGCGGTGTTGTTGACAAAATACGAGAGTTGTAGAAAACGAAGGACAAGTGATGTGCTGTAGGTAAAGAAATGAGCATAACTTTTGATCCTGGATAGATTTAATGATGGTTTTCATACCGATAGAATACTAAGATCTAGATCTAAGTCGTGTAGAAGTCTCAGCTTCGGAGGATTACTCTTTTGGACGATATAGCTCATTGTCTTCAGAGGTACCTTCGGTGCCGAAAATGTCCCTCGGCTGAACTTTAAAATCATGCCATTTCGGTGTTTCTGAACCGATTTACGTGCGGTTTTTTTATATTTCAAGTTATTTGGGGTTGCTCTAACTGCCTCTAAAGTTAGTGGTTAACTTTTTTCTGGTTGCGACCTATTTTCTGCCATTTCATTTTTTCAGTCAAAATGGCCCT
>JAOBRC010304350.1:0-13403 GCA_027575255.1 Scolionema suvaense
GGAGTATCAAAACATGTTTTTGAAAGGTCGTGTTTTCGCGTACATCAGTGTTAACGAAGATTTTGTCAGGTCAATATTATATGAACACTGCACTCTTTTCTTATAAGAATAGTTTTAAAGAACACGAGATTCAATCTTGTTTACAAATTAAGAACAATTCAAGAACAAAGCCAGGCTGACCTTTATCACAAATGTGCAGAACAGGAACACCATTTTATAGTGAAGATGATCAAATTTTGTGATAAAGCTGAGACCTAACCAAGATGAAGTCGAGCGTCAATTACATTTCGTTTTGATGTAGCTATCAGTCGTTTACGAACAAAGCAAGTTTAAGCCAGACATGGTTACACTTCAAGCCAGTGTTATCCAGTTACATCATAACAAATTAATAACAAATGAGACTCAATATCAGGAAAAAGTTAAGGCCACCCAGCCTCAGCCCAAATTGCAGGCTCTTATGCAAACAAGAGTGCATCGTGCACACAAAGAGCTTTTACTAACCATAGACAACTAAAAGGCAGGAAGCGTGAGCAATACGAAATGGGGTTCTACCCACAGATAAAAAACTCTAGCCAAGACCAAGTTCCCAACTAACAAGGAATATTATGTGGAACGACTGCTCTTCCCCTCAAGGGAGCGTGACTGACCTGTTACTGACTCGTGAAAGAGCCTTCCCTCTATACGGCGAAGAGCCTCAAGCTCCATTACAGACGAATTGAGAGATCTGGGTTTACGTTAGCATGATGCAATTTCAACATGAGAGGAACAGAAAGATTTAGAAACTTTTCCAATCAGATTACTTTATACCTGCTCGTAGCGAAACGAAACGTCGAGCTTATCGTATACAGCCTGATGAAAACAATAGCGTAAACAGCAATGGAGATACAAGACAACGCAGGCAAACAGTAATGGAGATACAAGACAACGCAGGCAAACAGTAATGGAGATACAAGACAACGCAGGCCAATAAGAAAGAAAATCTTGCTAACCATACATACATATCCACTGGGCAAATTAGTTTTACAGAGTTCAGAACTGAGAAAATTTGAAACCGATCTCCTTTTTCAACTTTTGCTACCATAATCGGTTGGGCAAGGCATGAGCTGTTGACCATCAATTTTATTCCTGTTGTTCCAACGGTTTCCTTCCTTGTCCTCAACCAAGTAAAAAGCAAGAATCATGTGTGTGCCAGTCACAAGAACCATCAAGCTGCCAATTTTCTTCTCTACAAAACCATGATATCCATGGCGATGGAAACGTAAACATAGCAACATTTTGTCCAAACAGCCAACTGAGATTTAAACATACCCATGTACGTTTCAAGGTAACTCCCCATCGTCATCCCAAATGCCATCCACTAATTTGGTCAGTAAAGTCATAGATTTCGGTTCGCCAAGAAACTACAGAGGAAAAGAATTGCGCATTGTAAAGAGATAAAAAAAAATCGATTGTTGAAGAATGAGAATGTACACACACGTGTTTGTACTGCTAAGAAGAATACATATTTTCAAAGTTAACTATTCTGGATCTGTTACACCCACTTTCTGCCATTGAAATGTAACGTATCCAGTGAAACGTTATACTAACACACTGTTTACAGCCAGCACTCTCTGCAGCAGAGAGGATAACTGCTACTTCGCAATTACAGAATGGTGTGCATTGGTTGCGATTTCGTTTATCTATCTATTAGGGTACATGTGACAACAGATGACTTACGCACAGCAACTATTTGCTTACATACTATTTTTACAACTGTGAAGAAGTTCGTTCCAGTAATGGACGTTTTGGCGACTCGTCGTCACGCAAAGCATTGTGGGATTGAAAGAGGTCGAAGCAACATACACACAGTTAACATGTAATTACTAACACTCTTCAGGCACTAAAATAATCCCAATCGGAAAGTCAGTCATTTAAAATTTTGCATATAACAGGCAAGTACTAACACTCTTCATGCATTAAAATAATCCCAATCGGGGATGTGAGTCATTCGAAATTTTGCAGTTAACAGGCAATTACTAACAATCTTTATGCATTAAAATAATCCCAATCGGGGATGTGAGTCATTCGAAATTTTGCATATAACAGGCAATTACTAACACTCTTTATGCATTAAAATAATCCCAATCGGGGATGTGAGTCATTCGAAATTTTGCAGTTAACAGGCAATTACTGACACTCTTTATGCATTAAAATAATCCCAATCGGGGATGAGAGTCATTCGAAATTTTGCATATAACAGGCAAGTACTAACACTCTTTATGCATTAAAATAATCCCAATCGGGGATGTGAGTCATTCGAAATTTTGCAGCTAACAGGCAAGTACTAACACTCTTTATGCATTAAAATAATCCCAATCGGGGATGCGAGTCATTCGAAATTTTGCAGTTAACAGGCAATTACTAACACTCTTTGTGCATTAAAATAATCCCAATCGGGGATGTGAGTCATTCGAAATTTTGCAGTTAACAGGCAATTACTAACACTCTTTATGCATTAAAATAATCCCAATCGGGGATGTGAGTCATTCGAAATTTTGCATATAACAGGCAATTAATAACACTCTTTATGCATTAAAATAATCCCAATCGGGGATGCGAGTCATTCGAAATTTTGCAGTTAACAGGCAATTAATAACACTCTTTATGCATTAAAATAATCCCAATCGGGGATGTGAGTCATTCGAAATTTTGCAGTTAACAGGCAATTACTAACACTCTTTAGATATCAAAATAATCCCAACCGGGCATGTAAGTCACTAACACAAAGAAATTTCCCCAGACAACCCACAATGCATTGCATGATGACAATTTGCGGAAAGGTCCGTTCTCACTATTGACCACTACTATGACGATGCGTTGCAGTACACTTCTGAAGAAAATCGGGCCGCGTATCACACCTTTGATGTATGTCCTAAGGCAGATTAAACGGGACAGGATCCGATAGGATCGTCGAAATTAAAAATTTTGAGATTGTTTACGCAAAGTAGTGGTTATGCCGCCAGGCCTCTAAATCTACAATCACTTGCAAAATATCTTCGCGAAAGTGATTTTGGCGAAGATTTTTGGCAATGATTGTAGAGCATTTCTGCCATAGGCACCACCGAAAGAAAGATGTCTTCATCTTGATAGTAAATTCTTGAATTTTGTGATCCACCCAGAAATTCATATCGAGGTCAAACCCTTCTAATCGCAAGTTACCAAAAAGCGTAAATATTAGATGAAGAATGAGTTATAAAAGTATGCGACCTAAATGGAGGTTGTTTTACGTGGAAAGAGCAAATTTTACCCAAAACACTAATATTTATTTTCAGATGCCTATCAGATCCTGCCCCTTTAACGCGAAGGCGTCTACACAACTGGCGGCTCCATGGGGCGTTGCGAACCCCCCAGTTTTCGCTAAATGAAGCTTTGTAATGAAATAAATTCCTACGATTGACGCCAACAACGACATGGATCATGCACTCTGGCGGAAATAAGAATTCAACAAGTGGCAGAATTAGAATTAGTGGACACCCGAAAGCCATACGATTGACGCCAAAAATGACAAAAATTGATGAAGTGTTTTGGAAAAACCCTGAAAATAGACATTATTGACTTAAATTGCCACCCGTACACTGAACAACATATTTTAAAGGTAAAAATCACGATCATAACATCCTCGCCAAAAACGACAAAAATCGGATCAACAGTTTTTGACATACTGGTTTAAAACCCTGAAGAAGTAACTAGATTTTCTCCAAACGTAGCACATAGTTCATAACATAAGCAGAGTTGGCCCCGCCACACCAAAATTGACAAAAAACAGATGAACCATTTACAACATATTTGAAAACCCCTTGAAAGTGGCCAGTTTTGGACACAAATTACCACCCGCAAGCCTATCGAGATTTTCACCAGACATGGTATATGGTTTATAACATACGCAGAGTTCCCCTGAAGAGTCACAACAAAAATAACAGTAAACGGATGACCCGTTCACGACATATTTGGAAAGAAACCCTGAAAACCACCAGTTTTCGAGATAAATTGCCACTTGCAGGACAAACAATACTTTCCGGAGACATGGCACATGATTCATGACATGCACAGAATTGCCCCTACTATTCACACCAGAAAATGATAAAATCAGATAAACAGTTTTTGACATATTTGGACAAAACCCTGAAAAGAGCCATTGTTGGACACAAATTACCACAAATATGACTTTCCTCAGACATTTTCATAACATGCATAGAGTAGCCGCTAATATTCATGCCAAAAATGAAAAAAATCGGATGAACAGCTTTTGACATATTTGGAAAAACCATGAAAATCGCTGTTCTAGGATATATATGTAAATTGCCACCTGCAAGCCAAACGTGAGTTTTCCCAGATATGACACGCGGTTCATAACATAACTATTAATTGCCCTGAAGTTTTACACCAAAAACTACAAAAACGTAATAAACAGGTATTGAAGCATTTAGAAAAAAAACCCCATAAAAATGGCCATTTAGGGGCATAAATTGCCACCAGCAGGACAAACAAACGAGGTTTTCAAAATTCAGGCTCGGTCACTTTTACTCAACTACGGGTTGTCACTTTCACACCAAATTCCAGAAAAATTCATAGAGCGTTTATCAGGAAAAACACCTTGGTGATGGATGTCAGGACGTAAGGATGGATAGAACTCACTTTAAGCGGGATACATGATTCTCAACGTGGGCATTGCATGAAACTGAAATTAGGTCAGCCTTCGAACTCTTTTAGTACTATCACCGTACAGAACTTAACACAATTTCATTCAGCGAATCAGAAGATACAGCTACGGTCAATTTGCAGAACTGAGCACTAATCGAGATTTTCAGATTCGACTCATTTTAAAATGTGATGTAAAACCTTGAAACGGACTCAATAAAACGAATTTCATCAAATTTGACCCATTTTTTTGGGGGGGGTTTTCTGGGTCAAAAATGTGATTTTTGGGCAACGTCTAGCAAAACATGGGGTGTTTTACACATGGTTACTTATGGTGTCATATCTGAAGAAGCCTGGGAGGGGGGGGGGGGGGGGAGAAACAATTCTACCACGTTTTTTGAAGTCTTTTAGGGAAAAGGGAATTCACTACCTCGTTTTAGCTTCATGGCTACTCTAGAACAGAAATTAGGACGGGGTGGTGGTCGGAGGCAAAAAGCCGATACCCCCCTCCCCCCGCCCCCTCATCCGCGTTTTTGAAGCTGAAAAAAGCCCGTGTCAGATAGGGTTAAGCATAACGGAACTAACCTGATCTAATTATTATACCTGATGCTTCAAGGTCATGTTTAGTAAAAAATGGCACAAATTAAACCTTAAGGTGCTCTTCAGGACCATTCATGATAAAACATGGCTTAGTTAAACAATTTGTGTTGATTACGCCACGCGCCATATCTTCGTCACGAAGAAAGATCTTACAAAACCCTTTAACCTAAAGATACATTTATCTTGATTCTATCAAATGGTATCGTGAAAAATTTGATGCCCTATTATTTTGCTGACGCTAGCAAAAATGTACGGTGACGTCATAATTTTCGCCAATGTTCGTAGCAACTGCAATCCTCAGCCACAAAAATGGGTAATGACCATTATTGTTGTGTATTTGTAATCGTTTACAACATCTCTTCATAAAAAGACAAAAACAAATTCTTGTCCAAAGCAAACTTGTTTAGAAATTTGGAAAAATCTGTAAAAAAGGTCCGAATCTCGACTGCATACCTCCCAAAAATGGGTCGACATCCCCCGAACGGTAAATCTTCAACCGAAAATCATTTCATATTCGTGTTTCTCAATAAACTTTAGGAAAATTCACCACGCTTCAAGTGTGCAGCACTATTCTTTCACCCGGTACAATCATTCAAAAATTTCGTGGCATGATTCTTCCCTCTCCCCAAACCCCCTGCACAGGATCATCCATGTTAAAAAACAGCACACATTATGAACATTTGTAATTTTTGAGATCGCTCATGGTACAAAAATTGCACAAATTCAGATTCCTGCTATTCTTCAAGGACGTCTCGGTGGTTCTGATCTTTAGTATGAAACTAGATATTAACAAGGCTATTGATGATTGCATATCTTATGGGCTAAGGCCATATATGGTCTTTCTAGGACTTTCTAACATTTTTCAAAATTCTACCTGGGTTGTTTAGAGTGGGCTTGGCCTTTTGTAGAGCAAATATGTTGAACTCAGGTCAAGTGTCACTTTTTAACGGTGTACTTTTTGTTCCTAATCTTACAGTGACGACAGGATAAACCATATCATTATAGCAGCCTTAATAAATCCCTCATGATGGGTGGTCAAAAGTCTTGAAAAAATGTTCAATTTTAGGTTCTTTTTGGAGAAATCCATCCACTACGAAAAAAGAGATAAAAAATGCATACTCTTTTTTCCTTGCAAAAGTTTTCGAGGTCCGTTCATCAATTTCAGTAGATAAATTAACATGGAAATGAAGTAATGGGACGATGGTGACCTATTGGGTCAAAGTGGCAGGTCCGAAAGACCAATGTTCCATACCCTAAAACATGACTGGCACTGTGCTTCTTTATATTCAGTTGTTGTAGCGGTCCTCCTCCCTTCTGAAAGGATGCCCAGAAATCTACAAGAAGGCTTTTACCCTCCTTCCAACAGATCTGCAGCTGTCGCCTGAGCCCAGCAGTTGTGACGTCATCAGCCATCAGAAGCTGATGCTTAGTAAGAGCAGCTTTACAGTACTGAGTGACTGATAAAAGTAGGTTGGCTGACTACTCTAAGTTCCATAATAAAAGGGGCGCCAAAATAAGCGGGAAGGGGGGGGGGTCTGACGAATTTCTGAAACTAATAAACGGTGGGGTCACAATGGTCGGGGGGATCCAACTAATTTCCAAATTTAAGAATTAGAATGTTCAAGGTCCAACAAACTAATCAAAGTTAGTAGCCTGTAACAATGTAACACAGTAAATATGATACAAGCTACAACTTATTTGTAAAACTGAACAGTCACTGCATTCCGATGTTCAGAAAAATGAACCATCGAGATTTGATCCAACTCGAAAATGGCTGAAATTAATAAACGGGTGGATCTAAATAAGGAAAGGGGGGGGATGCTGATGAATAGTTCTACAGAGTTTCATAATTAGTTAAAGGGGAGTATATGCCCCGGATTTTCGAATTACTAAAAAAGTCCGGGGTTTGACAATCGCTGAACTGCTTATCTCAGTCATCATGTAAAATCAAAACGAAAAAACCCACAAGTCACACAATAGAAAATGGTACAAAAAAAGGTATTTCCACAATGTTTGCTATGTGCTCCCTTTTTTACCATTTAGGGGACCATACCCTAAAGATGGGTCATTTGTTACCATTTACACCACATCCAAACAAAAGACCATTTTTTTCATTGAGACCACCTTCTAAAAAAACGGCCATTTCTTAACCATTATGACAGATCCCAACAAAATGAACCTCTGCGTCAAAATCCAGCTCCATCAATCTGTTTCAGATACAAGTTACACTCAATGAATGTCTTAAAAATGGTTGTTTAATCCAGTCATCGAATTGAGCTGAGCAGGAGCATTCTGCAAAGGTCACGGGTCTGTGGTAATCGAATTGTAATAGGTAACCATGCTGCGCATCTAG
This sequence comes from Scolionema suvaense, assembly GCA_027575255.1. Lineage (NCBI taxonomy): Eukaryota > Metazoa > Cnidaria > Hydrozoa > Limnomedusae > Olindiidae > Scolionema > Scolionema suvaense. The sequence continues at coordinate 7,631 of JAOBRC010304350.1, forward strand.
GCGTTCAGCTCAATTTTAGATTTAAGTACAAGTGTCCTCAATGTTTACTATAAAACTAGAATTAGTTTTCATGATGACTGTCGGTATGATACATATCTGGACTTGCAAGAATGGCATTACTGTTTTTAATACCAATTCATAGATTCTAAAGGATGACAGAGACATCGTTCACTGCGTAGCAGAGATCTCCCTAGCAGACAACTGAAAGAGGTGCAAAGCATTAAAAAGGTCTGCAATAGGCTCAGCTGCAGGAACGGCCCGCAATTTTTTTTCCGTATACGGTCACGCACTTCCGAGGCGGTCATGCACTTCCAAAGCGGTCGCGCACTTCCGTAGCTGTTTCTGAAGTTACGAAGATCTCACCGCTTGCGTGCATCTGACGAATATTTCGAACGTCATTCGCACTTGATTCACAACAGCAGAAAAGGACTGAGGAATAGACATCTGCCAAAGTACTGGCTAACAATATGAATAACAAGCAGATTGTGGATGCATATCAAAGAGAAGAGCAAGTTACTGTTTCACATATGTTTTCCCTTTTCTTCATCCAAAACTATGTTGAAATGAGTTGTTCTGGGTTAGCCGAGTTGATTGAGTTTCCAACTAGCTTCGTTGCTTCAATGGGCTTATGGTAATCCAAGGATCGGAACGGAATGAGATTTTACGGAATGACTTTTCACAGAATCAAAACGGTTCCAGGAGAAAAATTGCAGACCATATTGCAAGAACAGGACTTCGATAGTTGAATATAGATTATAAAATTGTGTAGCATATTGCGGTAACATGTTCTGGTCAACTACATGTTATGTGGATGTTTTGACAGGTTTACTCAATACTTCATCCACATCAGTCTGCAAAATACAAAGTACGACCGACAAGAACACGTGCAATCGGAAAAACTCCAGACGGGGGTCAAACTATTTTGTGTTCGAAACGAGGTGTTCTCAATTGTCTGTTTTGTGATTCGTTGATCAGGATGACAATCACGTTTTTACTTGGTCATTTTAACCTTTGAAAACCTAGTAAATCAGTAGCGTATAGATAAATTGTTAAGAAGTATGGCAGTTCTTAAGGTTGTGCTTTTATCTCTCTTTCGGAAACTAAATTTTTTGTTATTTATTGATGTATACAAGGCTCAGGTCAAACTTTCTGAGGCTCGAGATATGCTAAGTACTATGCTTAATTTATCAAGCTTTCTAGCATCAGTAATGCGTTTATAAGCATTATGCATACAAAGAAAGAGTGTATTCGCGAACGTTTATCTCGCAAAATACTTCGAAAAGTCAGGCGAAATCGCAAAACGCTTTCCTTTTGCGTAAGTTTACCTATCTCGCGAATTTTGGGTGATTTACCGATTCACGATGGTTTATCCAAAAAATTTCCGACACCGGTTTTCAACAACTTTTATGTATACTCAGTTTGTGTCATTTACTAAGGAAGTTGAGTGTTTGTCTGAAAAACTTATGTGTACACATACACACACACGCACACATACACACACATGCAATGCACATCACAATATTGATGGTGATTGATGGCTCTTAAACCTCCTAAATCGTCCGAGAGAACTGACCTAAAACTTCACGTCAATTTCAGATTAGAATACTGCCAATAGTTTCGCCAGATTCTTTGATTCGATTCTCTTTCCACTGGAAGAGCGCAATCACGTCTTTTCTAGAAGTGCATGACTGCCTCGGAAATGCATGACCGCCTCGGAAGTGCGCAACCGCTTTGGAAGTGCATGACCGCCTCGGAAGTGCGTGACCGTATACGGAAAAAAAATTTGCGAACGGCCCACACACCTGTGGCCTGGGTTCAACTCTCACTAAAGAATCTCCCTTCGCAATTACAGGAAGTTGTTTGATTTCTAGATAATTTCCCAAAGCATGAAACATGGTCTGCCCTGAGGTAATTAATTTTTGCAGAATTAATGAAAGTGGAATTAATTTTTGCGAAACCAATTTTTGTGAATTTGGGTACTCTTGGCAAAAATTAATTCCGCAAAACGCATAAAATCAGCCATTGTAATTATTAGTCCCGTAAAAGTAATCAAAATTCAGAAAAAAGAAAAAAGGAGATCCGAGGAACAAAAGGAGGAAAACATGGTAGCTGTTTCAGGCCTTGAATTTTCAGTAACACTTTTCCTGACTACCTCCCCACCCGAAAATCAATTCAGCAAAATCCATCAATTACTTCAGATTCCCAAAAATTAGTTCCAAAAAATATTTCGGATTTGTCCCTTCATTCGCAGCGAAAAAGTTCTGCAAAAATTACTTGCAGAAAAATTAATTATCTTAGGGTATGCGATCACTCCTACAGCGATTTCCATAATTCATAACAAAATTACTAAAAAAGTAACGAATGGATCTTGAACGATTCCAAAATGATGGTCTAATGGCTGTTTCTGACACAAAAATAGTTTTGATAGAAAAAGAGCTTTTTCTAACATGATGCTTGGTCTAAAACAACACTAAAAATTACAAAACAATATCAAATGACTCTTCAAATGCAAAAAAGGCCAATTGCAATTTTCAGACATATAAGGCCGCAGTCAAGGTGGAAAAGAGTTTTCTGACATGTGACGCACAGTTCATAACATAGCTGCAATTTCAGTATGAAAGAGAGAAAACTCTGAATAAAACATTTGTCTGTCATCATCAGACTAAAAAACGTCAGTGACAGTGTAGCAACGAAATTCACAAGTCAAACAAATTGTGAACTTCCGCAGACTTAAATCAGAATCTTTGCTTTAAAATAATACACAAAGTATTAGAATATTTGTATACCTGGTATATCAAACTGCCCAGTCGAAGAATGCTTCACTATACTTTAACAATCCATGCGAATTATCTAGAATGGGGAAAGGAAGAACAGGAATCTATCAAGAGAACAATAACAACCTAAGCAGCGTCTGATCCAGTATCAAAGGGCAGAGCCTCGTTTTCAGAAAAAGTACATATAACCCTATACTACCAGGGCGAAGGTGGTGGCGGTTTCCACCTGCCTTCCCAATATTTTTCTATGCGCGATGATTTTTCAAAGCATCCTGCTACTCCTAACGTTTGGAGAACTCCAAAAATTTATGGAGATAATGTTCTGATCCAAAAAAGGTGGTTCCAAAAACCGTTCTTTTGTCCAGACCACACCCTTTCTGAAAATCACCCATTTTGGCCCATAATTCAGAAAATTTTGGTCGAAATTTTTTAAATGAGGTATCAACAGAAAGCTCTTAATATAAGCTTTCTATCGATATATAATACTGTCTATGATTTTTATTGTTACAGAAAATTAACTGCCATTCAGCTCTTTTCAATAAAACGCCCTTTCCCAGATCCGACAATAGGCCATTTCACTGATGATGTCATAGCTCATGCTCTATTGACTCCATTGACTAGTAAATTGGGACAAATGTGTACAAACAGTCAGTGAATGTGTGCAGAAAGCTTCAGAACCATCAGATATATGTTTCTCAATTCACTGAGGTAAAGTACAGCATCAACAAGTCCAGGAAGAAGAGGGCTAAAACACATGAGAAGGACACTAGCGGAGAGGCTAAACTTCCAGTCATAATACATGTTTTTTTATAAGTATAACGCTTATAAGCATATTTAGGCTCCGCTTTAGTCAAATTTTAAGCATATAGTAAGCATGTTTCTCAGCCTCAAGTAATAAAATACTTCACTTAAAAACTTCATGCCTGCATCATCATTATTGCAAACGTGGTTCTTTATTACGAATTTTGTGGATTTCTCCCATCGCATGCCAGAGGTATATTTGTTTTTTATGGTAACATAAACAAGAAACAGACGACTTGCAAGAACCTTAAAGTTTGGATTCGAAAAATTAGCATATTCTAAGCATATTCTAAGCATATTTTGAGCTTTGATTCCAAAGAAACTTAAGCATATCCGAGCCTGATCCTGAAAATCAATATGCTTATAAAAAAAACATGTAGCAGTCTGCTTCGTGGTGCCTTGCTACCCTTCCAGCGTCAGTCTTACATGGTGTTCATTATTGGCTATCAGCGTAGCAAGGACAGGCGTTAATGCCTCGACTATAACCTTTTGGTCAGGTAGTCACTCGAAAACGGCAGAGTAAGTGTCCACATACAAAGGACTAATGTGGCCATGAGGAACATTAACTTAGGTAAGTGTATGAATTCAATTCGAACAAAAGCAAGGTCATGTACTTTCTTTTCGCCTCTCTCCACACAAGTCCATAGTTTTTGAACATCACGGCAGTACAAATTAAGAATTTTCACATTAACACAGAAAAAGTAAACATTATACGATAAAATTAAGATGAGCAAAATTCAGAAACGCTAACATTAACAATAGTGGAAAATAATAAGGTATGTTTAAAAAGTACTTAGACTACATCAAAAACAGCGCAACAATTGTTTACATTTTTGTTTGACTGAAAGATGTGAAACGCAAGAACAATGCTACCTTTTAAACATTCATAGAACATGCACCGTATGCAGTTTCTTCTAGCTTAAACTCACAAGTACTTCTTTTTTTCAGCAGTCTCGCATAATGACATTAGGCATTTTCATAAACAGAAAACTGTTGATAACCTTCTAAACATGATATGGAAAAACACTGATTAAAAAAAAAAATATATATATATATATACATACTTACATTGAATACTATCAAATCCTGTCGGCTTTGTGAGCAAGCCAAAGTTAATATTACTGACATGCTTAGCATCTACAAATGTTGCTTCATTTCTTGCACTATTGAAGTCGTCCTCGGATATGATTTCATAGTTATCCACACGTGTATCCCTTGAGAAAGGTACTCTGAAATAATATCGTCCGCGGTTTAAAGTTCCATACAGCATTTTTGTGTCCGTTGACAACCCAAGTAATCCAGACACAATGGACTTGAATGCTATAGAAGAACGAGCAGCAAAAAACTGACTGCAGGCTTGTTTTTTAACAAATAACAAAATTGAACGAAAGACTCACCATTCTTAATATTCTGCTGGTTTCTTGCTTCATTTGGTCCAGAGACAGTACTAACATAAACTTCATATGAAACAAACTAAGATGTCAAACGATCTTGGAAATAGAAATACCATTTTCTATTAAGCGTGTTCTAATGAAACTGCACGTATGAAAAAAGAGGAAGCTTGAGCACATTTCGAGGATCAGTGCCAAGCAAACGAGACAAACTGTTATTTCTGAAGATCTGGGAACCAGTTTGAATAGTCACAGAAATAGAAAAACTGCTTCTAGTATCAAACGCAGAACTAAGAAAGAACAATTCACACATTTTACGTCAAGAGATGTTGGACAAGAGGATGAGAAACACAGAAATTAGTGAAAAAGCTCCCTTCACGTAAAAACTTTCTGCCCAATTCATAACACCAGGGGATTCTGCAACAACTGTAAGCACTATTTTAAACATGTTTTTTTTTGCACTTTTGCTCGTCCATTTGTGCAGCGAACAGATTTTTGGAAAAGGTGTTAATAAAAACATGTGAAAAAATCTCCTCAAACTCTGTCATATCTTCGAAATCATATCTTCATATCACGAAATCGCCTCTGAAATCACCATTCAGTTTTATTGCACTCCAAAAAAACGTTTCAAAAGATGTACAAGGTTTTGAGCAAGTGACTATGTTAATGTTGCGGCTGGCAAACCTATTCAGGAATGATTTCCCTTCAAAATGATAAAACACTGAACAATTCTCAAACAGTGTACTTCACAAAACTCTTACCTGGAGCACACCTCGGAACTCCAAAACCCATTTTAGTTTATTGTGA
>JAOBRC010304461.1:0-13403 GCA_027575255.1 Scolionema suvaense
TTCGGCAATCCTGACCTAACTGCTGCTTGCCTTATATGGAGATCAGCATATTATTGCCAACTGGAATATTTCCTGTCGTCAGAACTTTCAGAACTCAGAATAAAAGTGTTATGTTATCGCTTCTCTTTTTTTTTACTTACCTTCTTTTGTTTGCGATTCTTTGCAAGCCAACAGCCAAAAGAACCTTTATGACAACACCGCCGTTAAGCTGCTATCTTAAATGCACATATGCACCCCTGTTCTATTTCCAGAATGGAAGCTTAGATGAGATTGGAATGCAAATTTCATTCCGGTGCTTCTCTTGTTCTTTTCATACTCTGTGATAATTGCCCAGAATAACCCATCGCAACATCATGGACTCCTCATATAAATCTAACATGGCAGTTTGAGGTGCTGGAAGATTGATCGCCTTGGAGTACGTCGCTAGGAAGTTATATGAGATTTGAATCGAAGGTTAAGAATGTTCTGCAGTCGTCAAGATCAAGTGTGTGTGACATATCAGGTATCTGTTACTGAGAAAGTGCCCACGGCTAGCGAAAGTAAAAGAATGAAGGCCCTAATGAATGACCAACAACTCAGGTTTTGTCTACCCAATAGCCGACCAAATGTGGTTCAAGGTAGGCGCAAATTTTTGCCGACCTCATTTCCCATGAATTTCGAGGGCTGCTTCTGAAACTCACCAGGTAACAATAGCCCGCACCATAGCAAGCGCACTGCGCTTCACTTGCTTGCTTGGTCTGCTACCTTTCACAGCATTTCCACGCTTGGTAATTATGCCATAATAAAGCACATTAACACCACCAGTTACTTCAACTCATAAATTATGCATGACACCACGCACTGATTCAATACGAACTGATGTTAATCATGAGGTTGCTATAGGAGCACCTGACGCAAACTGGCAAATAATTAACAAGTTTGCTAATTTGAAAAACAGAGATTCGCCCCAAAGTAAGCAGACTCTGAGAGAACTTGATTCGATCAGAGGCTGTGAGCAGGCTAGGTAACAATAGTTCCCCACAGTGATCTCTCTTGAATCTGTGTGCTTACTTCACGGAAGCTTAGTTCACAAATTTGTGAAGCTGAAACTTAAAGGTTTATCTCTATCAGCCAGTTTTCTGCCACTCCACGATTCTCCACCATTGCGATGCTCCCAGGGAATAAGAAGAATATTTATTAAACGTGACATGTTTCATAAGTCAGTTCGCCTGACGTAAGTGAATTTCCATTTGGACCGCATTTTTCTAACATAATGCACAGAACCTACCTGGCAAGTCTAGGTTTATAGTGATTCCATATAAATCTTCCTGGTCAGTACGAAACTTGAAAAGATTGACAGAAACAACAAAAGCACAAATTTTTGCCATACAGTCGAGAAACTGGAAAACAGTTTTTAAGCAGGGAAAAGCATACAAAATCAAAATCAAATCATAACATTAACGTAAGCACACAATTCTTGAAAAACGAGTTTATGCCCCTATCGGCCACTGTGTAGATCATTTATAGATATAACGAAGGTTCTACTAGCTTACCTGAAAGTACAGATGTTCTTTGACAGTGAGTGTGCCAATAAACAGATCCTCTTGCTGCACATAAGCTGAAATAGATTTCACCTGGGAACCAATATCGCGCCCATTCACCAGTATACTTCCATCTATCTGAAGGTTTTTCAGATTTTGTCGAGCAAGAATGTTTAACAAGCTTGTTTTACCAGCTCCACTACAAAGGAGATATCATAAAAACACGTCCTCATAATTTAAGAAGCATCAAGGTAGTACAGGAGGCTAAAATCATTTTTCTATTTTTACTATTTTCACAAAATTCAAAGAATTTTAAGAAGACTGGCTTTAACAGAACATTAATATCTGCTTTAGAACCTGAGATATAAGCGTTCAAAGTTGACAAAAATACAAGCCGGTCTTCTTAAAATTCTTTGAATTTTGTGAAAATAGTAAAAACAGAAAAATGGTTTGAGCCTCCTGTTCCACCTTAAGATAAGCAAACAAAGAAACAAAAATATTCATTTTCTTCACAGACCACAAGCCGGAATAAAATTATTTTTAACAATCAGTCCCTTGTCTGCATTGCACAAGTTACGATCAGAAATGTCTAAGAACTCATATATTCAAAGGTGACCACCATGTCAGTAAATCCAGAAACATTTTCAAATCTCATAGGAATGATGACCACTTTCTTCACCTTTCAGAGGAGTGGTGATGTTCACTTTCCACGAGATGAGGGCCAAGAATAGTGAAAGTGATAGTTAAGCCTACATTAATACTTCAAATCATTGCCAAACAACATACAAATTCAGGTCAGGTGCTGCAACAAACCTTCTGTTTGCGGTGATAGATAAAGTCTTGTATTATGACTACATAGCTATAACCGCATATAAACTACTGCAGTATTAGTCTGAAGCCTGAGTGTAAGTCAACAAATTTTACCAGGAAATGTAACAGCAGGGTTTTGCCTAAAATAAGGTTAAAGTAAGATGTAAGATCACAGAGGTCAGGAGGTTAATTAGATTCAGCTAAAATTTACTGCAAAGAAACTGTTGAAGCTATAAATGTGATTTTTCTCAAATACTGAGCCAGTTATTGTACTTAAAGGGGAGCAATGGTCAACAATGAAATTTTAAATGATGACAGAACAGAACAAGGGATTTCCCATCAACATCACAACAAAAGCTTGCTTAGTTCTGGAGATATTCCCTCTCAAAGTCTAACAGTCACCATCTTGATTTTTCCAAGTTTTCATGTTGTTATGGGAGTCCACTGCAAGGCATTGCAATTTCCTTACGCACACAAAAGTTGATGCTAGTTCCTTTAATTAATGGATTTTATAACATATTGCTCAGCTTTCTCCGGCTTCTCCGGGAGTATTCTTACGCCTGCGCTAGTTATCGCGCACGTAGCTAGTGCCCGCACGACCAAATTTTCCTTGCAGCAAGGGGGACACTTTATGTCCTGGAACCCCAAACCGAGCATGCAAATCTAGCAGTCTTCTCCAGCGTAGCTCCTCCATCATAACCATCACCAAGTTTCCAAATGAGGCGATGTTTCTTGTGAAAGATTTTCAAATGCACTTCACAGGGGATCGATAGTAGCTGCAATCCAGCATAAGTGACATAGATTTCCGAAAGACCCACTACTTAGTGCATGTCACTAACAGTAGCGGAGCGAGTTAGTCTTCTGAGACCCATTTTCGCTAATTCTAGATTCATTATGTAAGCCCTCTAGTATCGATGTGTTTCCTTCACATATCTGTTGAGCTGGAAATCTGGGATTTACTTATGTCATTAGCAACTAAAATTTCCACCCGCGTGATTTTCTATTCCATGAGGAATTGCCTGCGCGATGACTGACAAAGAATAGCGCTCGTAGTAACAGTTTGCCTGCGTGCCAGTGTGCACCCGCACGATTGCGCGCGTCTCAGGGAGAAGTCTGCTTTATGATGAAATGAAAGAGACAACTTTTTGCAATAATTTGATGACAGGTTATTTGGAAACTAGATATAGATAAGTTGAATGTGACACCAGTGACATCACGTATAATTAGTGGCAAGATGGAAGCTACCTAACTTTGGGACTAAATATCTCCAGATCTACACAAGCTTTTGCTGTGAAATAGAAACTGCGCATCATGCTTTGTTCAGCTTTATGATCTGTCAAAATTGCTTTTGATCATTGTTACCCTTTAACTTTCCAACTTAAAGACCATTGCAGGGCGTCCTTCAGGGTTGACCCCCCCCCATCTTTCAGCATGTCCCCCCACTAGAGCTTTCCCCCCACCTGTCTGCCACTAGGTTCTCCCCCCTCCATCCGTCGTTAACTATGAATCCATTGTACTCTTCAACTGATCTTTAAATATGCAAGACTATTAACATTCGCATGGAACAAAAGAATGCTGTTACAATAAAGCCACATCAAATCAATAGCTAGTGGAGAACAGCTGGTTTGTAAAAACAATTATAAATGCTGCGAGAAAATGACCGTCTATAAGGATTTATTTCTGCCTCTCTCGTCTCCCCCCCCCCCTATTTCTCACAAGCAACAGATACCCACACCACTTGTGAGCTCAAAGTTGCCTCCCCCCTGGCTCGAAATTTTATTCCACCCTGCCCCGCCCCCTATCTTCCTAGGAAATAGGATAGAGGATGCCATGATTGTTGTCCTTTCGATAGTGCTCCAAGCTCCCTGTGGCTACGATTATGAAAAGTATACGCATCGTTGCCTTACAGTTACTAATTATGCTTGGGATTTCTACAAAAGCAACTGCATGTGCTGTCATTGATTACACTTTTATTCATTTCACGTTTCCGTATTGCTGATTGATTCTTAGGCAGAACAGCCTCTCACCCCCCCATTATATAAGGATGCCCCCCTTATTGCCAACCCTTCGTTGCTGTAGTCCAGGAAATTCCCCCCCCCTGCAGTTATGGCATTTTCTGGAAGTCTATACCCCCTCCCCTTTCTAAAGAGGGGTGCTCACTATGCTAATTGGAATCAAAAACAGTAACGGGATATGAATATGTCGAGCAAATATTACTGTCCACACTGAGTTTGCTGAGACATGTAAGTTGTGGACATGTCGCATTGTTTTTCAATGTGTATTTACTCACCATGAGTGCATGACAGGTGGATCTATGGATTGGTTGAGTGCCTCAAGAGGTATTTTGTAGTATCTATGCAGATATTCATGAAATGCTCATGATGGTTAGGGTTTGCAAGACATTTGCGTTTAGGATTTAAGTATGTAGCATTCAAGTCTGCTATTGTTTGAACAATTGTGCTTGAGTAAGTCATGACAAGATATTGAAGTTAACGAGTTTGGTTCACACACACACAAACACCCGTAGTTAATATTTTCCACTATTTCAAAGTCTCTTCTATTAACATCGGCTGTTTTAATCAAATTTAGTACTACCTTAATTCACTCAAATTTCGCGCGAGTTTTATTTTTGCGCGTCTTATTTTCGCGCATTTAATTGTCGCGCAGGGCTGTTGCCGCAGAAGACTAAAGTTCGAATTTTTCGCGCATGCTTAGTCCGTAAAAGCAGACTGATTTATCTAAAGAACAGGCTACAAATAGGTACTCATGTATGGTTGTGAAGATTAATAGTGAGAAAATATGATGCAGAGATGTTGCAAAAGAAAAAAAATCAGTTCTGTGATTTTTTTTTGTATACTTTTTCGCGCAATATAATTTTCGCGCAACCCCGCACCAATGAAAATTTTTGCGCAAATCATATTTTTGCGCGCCCAAATGCGCGAAAAATAAGTATTTTCGCGCACTCAATTATTTGCGCAAATTATTTGCGCATCAGCTTGCAGCGAATTAGATGTGCGCGAAATTTGAGTGAATTAAGGTACATACATTATCATTCCATTGGTAGCACCCTGGAAGTATTTGAAAAATGTTCCATTACAGTTTAAAGGGATGTGCTGGCAGTCTCTTGTTTGTCACGTTTTTTATTTTCTGTACTTTTTTTATGCGTTTATAGAATTCTGCTTGTTGAATGTTGGCGGCTGTTGGGGGTATATATATACTAGTGCCTCACGTAAGCGCCCTCTCAAACCAGTTCTGTTATTCCTTCATCTCGAATTGTCCATAATTCTGTTTTAAATGTATAATGATTTCAGGAGCGGGTTTTTACCACCAAATTTTTAATTCTTATTTACTTTTCTGTTATCAGAGTCAACATGGGAAATGCCAGAAGTGTTCAAGAGATTAGAACAATCACAAGCCAGGTGAGTGCAGGTTTTATCCTGAGAGTAGCTTCCCTCGTCTGTACAAATGTCTAATACACCACGAGTCATAAAATGGTAATATTCAGTAAATTGTTTTGTAGAAAAGAAACTTTTGGGCTTTTGGTACATGAAGCCAATGTATGATTGCTTGTTTGTCATCTACTCTCAAAGTCAACTTCTTTATATGACGCATGCCACTAATAGCTCCTGTAATGGGAAAGAATTTTTTCTAAACTGGAGGCCTCTTTTTGCGTTTCGTAAATGTGAATTTCTGGGAAAAATAATCACGTATTGAGGTTTTCTTGCAGTGTGGTGATGATGTTTTTGTAGCAAACATAAGAAATGAAAACTGACTTCTCCGCACCTGCTCATATGCTATCCTGTAATGTCAACGTTACAAAAGTGTTAAATAGAATTTGCTTTGCTATTTTCCTAATCTATTCGGGTTCCACTACTTTAGTTCGGCTGCCACAGATCCAAATCCTGCCCATCAGCCGACACATGCCAACTCATCATCAAAGCAGGTATGATTTTTTATGAACAGTGCATGTTTTCAAGGGTTATTTAAACTGTAGGCTAATTCAAATCCAGATCCTATTTGTTAAAGTTCATATTCCAGTATATCACAGTAATCCATGTGTCCTCGCATAGTTTGGGTTGGTGACGGGTTTAGTATTTTCTCTCTAGTTCTGCGTATAGTTCATTACAGCGTGAGCTGTAATTATTTTTGCTAGATTTCCTAGACATCATCTGTAGACCTTTTGATAAATTCCAACTACATAAAACCTGTGCCTTGTTTCCATACGAGACTGCAAAATGGAAGCGTGGTCGCATAGTTAGTTAAATCCTATCTCAGTGTCAGTAGTTAGGTCTGATTAGTGTTATTTCTCCTATTGTTATCAACACTCCTATTCAAATTTGAATATCAAGCAGAACTTACATTACGTCATCTAGCATGTTGGTACATGTCTTTTCCTCTTAAGCTTTGTGACTTGTTTTTCTAAATATGTGGAACAGGTTAGAGTGGGACTGGTTTTCAAAATTCAGGTTGACGGCAAACTGAAAATGGATATCAGAATTTTTGAGAGGAGATACCTTCGTTACCTTCGTTTCTTTCAACCTATGTAGTCATTGTGCAGTGTTGAGAATCGCTTTGGATTTTGGGTTTATGAACTATTTGATAGTCTAACCTTTCCAGTGTCAATGTTGCATTTGCTTGGCTTATGATGTTGCCAAAAAATGCCGTTCTGGATATCACACACATAAATTCGTGCTCTACGACTTCATAAACATTATGGCAAAAATTCGCTCTTTTTCGAGAGTTATTCAAAAAATGGTGCAACAAAGCAAAAATAGTTGTCTTTGAGATCCACTTTGATGCTTAATAACTTTTGAACCGGAGGAGCTACAACTTGAAACCACCCCTTTGTTATCCAGCCGTCTAGTTCAAAATTTCAGCTCACAAAAATGCTTATTTTTGCCAAAAGCTCGTAAAAACTTTAGGGCAAAAGTAAAAAAAGAAGGGTTTAGCAAAACCCAACTACCTATATATACTTTATTTGGAGAAACTTTCGCGAGAGAAAAATTCGTGAAAGTTTATCTCGCGAAAATGTTTAGAAATGTCCGCACGCGAAAGTTTATCTCACAAATATATTTCCAAAACACGATCTCACGAAAGTTTACTCTGTCAATGCTGTTTTAGGTTCGGTTGAAGGAGGTTTTAGACTTCGTGAACTACCGAAATGCTTTCTTTTCGCGAAAGTTTATTTCGTGAATTTTTTTTTAGATTTACTGATTCACGAAAGTTAATCCGAAAAATTTCGCGAGTTTTTGAACACGCGAAAGTTTCTCTCACGAAAGTTTCTCCGAATGAGGTAGTTGGATGGGCAATTACAATAGGAATATCATACGGGAGTTTGAAAAAAATTTGAATTAAGTATCGCTGACTTATTTCAGAAAAACTATATTTTCACAAGACTGAATTTCGGCAGTGGAGGGACGGACTGTAAAGTAAGGACCTTAAATTTTGCATGACACTCCATATTATCCTGGCTGTCATGTAAAATTTCAAGTTCGTAGCTGTTTTAGTGCTTGGGGTTATTAATTTTTAAAGAAGTAAGCAGTTGTCGTATTTCGGTTCATAGGGAGCAGGGACTAATGTTGTGAAAAATCACCAAACCAAAATTATCCCTTTAATGTGGGCGACCTCTGGTATGAGTTTCATTTTGCTGGTTTGCTGGCACAATAGTTAGTTTTTCACTGTTATCTTTTTCGAAACCACCTTGGGGAAATCGCGTTTTTTTTAAGCTGAAATAAGGTCAGCCGTTCGGCCTGTTCTAGTACAACTACAATTTTGTTGTGTTGATCCTGGCATGCAGATAGGCCCGGTTTAGCTAAATTTAGGAGACTGGGCACTTGCCGATAACTTTTCAGGCACTTTCCCCCCAACTTTCTTTAAATGAATGCTTTAAACAAAATTGGAATTGGTGCGGAATGTGCCAAATTACAGCTTTTCAGGCTTGACACACTCACCTAAAACACACCAAAGTGCGAGGTTGAGATTTTTCATTCATGTTTTACTTTTCGAAGGTGAATAGTTTGTTTCTGGGGTTCCAATGGCAGGGTACCTAAAATCTGATGTAGACCATTTGAGGAGGTCACCGAGGACTTTTCCGAAGGGTATCCGGGCGGCAACATGGAGAAAAAGTGTTTACGTACACCACCTGCAATATATTTACAGTTGTAAAACATAACATCAAAAAGTATTTTTTTCAGACTTGCGTAGACCTAAATAGAAGGAGAGAAATTCTATATCGTCTTGATGGGGAGAATGCTAATGGAAAGTTTTACCCAGATTCATGCAGGATGAGGGGAATGTTTCGGCTGAGAGGGTCTAAAAATTGCAAATATGGCTAGAAGTGCCATTATTATTCAGACCTTATTTAGTTTTGAAAATTTTCACAACCACATTCGAATGGCTATAGGTTTCGCGTTGAAACTTCGCTACTGTCAACAGAATTCTTTTGGACATCCTTTGGCACAATTTCTTTTGTCATAGCTTTCCGGCTCTATTGCCAGGATTGTGGACTTATTTTCAATACTTATGCTGCCTTTTTAAAACAACTTTTCTACACTTCCTACATTATTTGCAACCAGGTGAAGGCTTTTGAAATGTTTTATGCAATTTTTAACATTTCACTTTAGTTTCTATAGGTGAGCACATGGCTGGTCTGCAAAATTCATACGCGTGAAATTTGCAGACCAGACCACTAGAATGGGGGTAAAATTTGGAATTTGTTGATGAATTATGGCCAAAAATAAGTGGTCCAAATTTCAAGGCTCTAGCACAAGTAGACCCCTCTGCAAAAATTCAAAATATTCGCTTTGACGCTCAATGCGCTGCAACTTTCGCGTAGGTGGAAATCCACCTCTGCAGCACCTCTCGACAGACTTGTCCACGGTTCCAAAAACCTTTTGATAGCAAAGTGGCTAATGTATGCCTACAATCAACTAACACTGCACAGCAATCCCGTACATCAGATGGGTTGGAATCAGCTGTGTCTCATTATCAAGGAGAGCCATAAATCTCTGAAATGTTATTTTCTAGCCAAAGTATTTTTTGCGACGCCCTCTTTCAGCGGATGTTAGAAGAATACAAAGATTTTAGAAATTATTGGTCGATCTAATTTGCGAAATTGCACTAAAATAAACGAAAATTGGAAAAGCGGCATTTGCCAATTATGTTCGAAAATCTGTTGAAGATGTCAAGATTATTTTTTTCGCGTGGGCAATATATTTGGTAACACTATCTGAAAAAGCTGTAAACCATTTGAAGATCGAGAATTTTAGTGCAGAATTGAATTAAATATATTTCTCTGGGCAAAAGCTTTAATCATAAAAGGAACTAACAGGAAGCTATACAAGAAACATTGTACTATTCTGGATATTTCGCTCTGCTACTGCAGAGCATCACCAACAGAATGAGTGAAACAACTTTAGACCTGTTTAAGCTGACATGCTGCAATGGCAAAAGCTGACACTAATATGTGAGGAATGCTACATTAATGGGATTAAATTTCACGGGGATTAAAGCTCGCGGTTGAGCCTATCCGCGAAATTTTAAGATTTGGCAGGGATTAAATTTCGTGGATGAGGGGCTTCTTAATTCTTCGCGGGATTTAATTTCGCGGATCAGGGAAGAGATAAAAATTTTTAAAAGCGGACGAAACCTTGCAAAAACAGTATTGTTTTTGATTCGAATAATAGAGAGAGCGTACGAATTTTGGAATAGAGTGAGGAGATTTTATTCAAAACGAGAGTTGAATGTCGAAAGTAACGGAACTAGTTTTATGATAAAAGCGGAACAGAATTCATGTGTATAAGAAATTCGGATTGGACACTGTTAAAGTGGGCTTTGGGACAAAAGAAGGAGAAATAAATTGAAAATTCAAATACCCCGTCAAAATTCTTAAGAAACTCTCATAAATTAAGCTCTACTATTGCAAAAGCTCTCGTTTACGAACAAAATCTCATTCCCAATGAAAGAATTTACGAATTCTAGAGGGTAGAAGGTCATAAACGGCTTCAAAATTCAAATTTTGAACTAAATCTTTTTTTTTCGAATTCGCGATTGTTCGATCTTCATCTGAAAAATGCCGTCAAAAGATTACAATTGGCGAATTTCGAACAAAAAGCGAGTTTTCTAACCCTGAGTTTTGTTTTAATTAGAAGCTCAAAGTAGGAATCCTTATCCCTTTTGAAATTCAAATTACGTAGAGAGCGTTAACTGTATTACATACAATAAAAAAGGGACTTTTTTTCGCCTGTTCCATGCCCTCTTGGACAAAAAATCAAGCACGATAAAAATTTTAAAATTCGCGGATTGAAGAAAAAAATTCAATTTTTTCGCGGAGATTTAATTTCGCGGATGCGCCCTTTTCAAATTTCGATTGGGACTTAATTTCGCGGGTGACACCCAAATCCGCGAAATCCGCGAAATCCGCGAAATCCGCGAAATCCGCGAAATCCGCGAAATCCGCGAAATCCGCGAAATCCGCGAAATTTAATCCCCACGAAAATCAATCCCATTAAAGTATAGTGTTCACTCACTAAAAGACAAAGCGCATAAATGATGAAGCAGGTAGCTATTCTTCTCTCTCCACAAAGCTGCTGAGAAATGGCTGCATCCCCACCCGTCATGAAACTTCAGGAATTTTTGTGCGAACTAGCCGACGCCGCTTGACCCCATAGGTTACAAGTCGGCCGGGTCCAACTGTGCCATCCATAGCTTTCAAGTTTTCTCGTGTATGCTTGATGAATGTCTCAGGGGAGTTTCTGAGTTTGAAAGAGGTTAGTGATTTATTGTTGTTTCAATATGTCATACTTTCCCTTCTTTGTTGTCTTCAGGGTGAACGTCCAAGCCGAGATCCTTTTCGAAAGGCTTCTGTCCCGGTTGAATCACAGGAAACGCACGATAAGCATCCATTATTAGGTGGATGGGCAACTGTTACATCGTATGATAGTACCCCTGCCACCGAACTTGAACCTCAAACGTAAGTATGGGCTCATAGAAGCATACCTGTATTTCTGCCGAACATTACTTATGGTGAAAGGCGTCATCGCTGTTATTCAGTACAAACCCGCGCGCGGAACAGCAGTCAAAAAAAATGTTGCTTGCAAGAAGCGCTGTGCTTAGTCTGTTGTATTGTTTTCAATGTCTGCTCTTTTCTTTGCGGACATCTCTCGTAATTTTAAACTATTACAATGTTGGATCAGATATGGTTAACTGCCAACTTTGGTTTGCTTTACATTTCTATGGTTGGTTTGTTTAGCTTTTTTTAGGATCTGTAAGCCTTTTGTGAGGAAAAAAATCGTTTTTAAAATTCTTGTCGAAATTTGACCTCACCATAAGTGATCATGAATGTCGGAATTTTTTTCATCACAAACTAAATTTGATGCTATGTCAAGTCTTATGCCAAGTCTTAGCGTGATTGTTAAAGGGGTATCTGAGTCAACTAGCTATGTGACAATTTGCCTGCTAGAATTTATCTCGGTCATCGTTTGTAGGTAAGGCCATTTTTGAGGTTTTTCTGCCAGACGAACTCAAAATCTGAATGGTGTCGGCTATGTTTGCTACTGTCAGGGAGATGAAGTTGTTTTTATTCTAAATATCTGAATTTCCAATAAAACAGTTCTTGTGAGTCCTGTTCTATTCTGCATAAAACTGGCAGTATAACCATTCCAATTATTTCGCACGAGAAGGGGAGCCGTATGTTGTTCTCGGAGCAGTTGCATCAAAATAGATCTATTAGCTCTTGATGTCGAAACGGTTTTGCTGCAGCCTATCGGGGAGGGTGGATCACTGCACGGAAATGATACATGGTAGCACAAAAGAATCCTTTTCCATCCGATATCTGTAGGAAGTATAAGATTAAAGCAATTCCGAATAAATGCTTCACGATTTCCTGTATTCAGATATCATAAGACGAGGTGAAATAGGTTTTCGAAAAGAAGGTAGAAAAGTGTCTAAACTTTAGATGGTTTTTTTGTGTTACGCTTGATGCATTTCGAAATCGAAGCAATAATTGAAAAACTATAAGTGCTAGTTTTGCCGTAATCATATAAGGTCTGGTCGCTATCCCAGGTTTTGCATAGTATAACTTGGATATTCTTTGATATGAATGGTGTTTCAGGGTTGAGTTGACTTTAGAGCTAATTTAACCACAAATTTTATTAGCAAGCTTATTATGAAGTTATACTTGATCTTGCCTTGGCATGTGCACCACTCTTGCATTTAGCTCTCAAATTTGCGAAACCGCTATCATTCAGAGTCGACAGGATTCATCAAATTGTCAACCTATCTTACAAGGCCATCATCAGGTTAAAAATTTGTGTCATCTCTGCATCTCTACATTATCTAAAGATTAGGTATTATGATGCATTTCTTCGGATTAACTTTTATTTTATACCGCTTGAAGCCGTCGGATGGTCATGGATTCTGAGTCACAGCAGTAGAGTTCCTCCCGTATCATTTGCTGTAAATGTAGGTAGCATCACTCGTTTCTCTCTTCAGCAAGGTATTAGTGTCGATTTTTTTTTGTCGACCCACAGAACAATTGAACGTTGCCCTCGATCGAGAACATTCCTGTGATAGCCTCAAACACACTGTGAAGTATAAGAACAGCACACAAGGATCGTTAATGATAGCCTATCATGTTCCAAAATGTGTGTACCGTGTGTACCGTGTGTACCGTGTTCTGTTTTTTTTGCTGAGCAAAGTCTTCCGACGTGCTTTATGTTACGACTTTGTAGTGATTGTAATCAAACAGAAGATGATGTAGCAGTGAGTTCTGAAGTGCCATCCACCGAACCGGATAAACAACCGCCCGAAGAACCTGCTGCTGAGAGAAATATTGGCAAAAAGTTCAAAGAGAAGACTATATCACGATCTCTGACTGCATCTGACGGAGACACTTCTGCTGGTCCAATTACATTTAAGAAAAGAAAATCTGGTGCACGAAACGTGCGGAAGAGGGATGATGATTAGTAGATGTTTAAGAATATGTGTATTTGTTTTGTTTATAAGAAATGCAGAAAGCTTTGGCGCTTCTCTTAAATTGTACGGTAGTTTTTCTTCATTCTCAGTTGCATTAGT
>JAOBRC010304572.1:0-13394 GCA_027575255.1 Scolionema suvaense
ACTCTCACTCACAATTCCCCATACTATACCTGCTTGCTAGCTGCCACCTAGCAAGCTACTTATTTAGTTCCTGTTTGGTAGCAGAAGTTGTAGTACAATGCAAATTCACACACTCACACAATTTACACACCACCAAATGCACACAAATTCCCACATTAGCCACTGTACACACAATGCAACGCAACCCACACTCTCGTACATATCCAAGCATGAACACACACGACACACGCGGACTCAGACACACTCACATCAATGAGCACTCACTCCACTATTTACAACATTATCCAAATTATCTACTTATCAATATGGATTTACGATTTTATGTACATAATTATACATAATTATACACACTACTACAAGAAAGAAACGAGCAAGGTATTATTAACTGATAGAACAAACCAGACAGAGACAAAAAGACGAAAATAACCAGAAAAACAAAATACAAAAAAGAAAACATAAAAGGAAGAATGTTGTACTCAAACTTATCTCCAGGCAGCAGATCGTCAGATCGATACCCACATCCGGATTTCGGGCCTTTATTTCGATTATCCGTGCCTGTGATGTTTTGCACGCTGATGTATGCGTTCCAGTGGTCATGATCAGTGACCACTTCTGCTGCATATGGAGATGAACACGAGGAAGTTACGAAAAGATCGAGGAAACTAAGATCGTGCTGGACAGTGATACTTTTCATAGACATCACGATGATTCCTGATAGTTTTCAAAAGGGTTAGTTTTAGTTGGTCAATTAGACCACCTTGGTTTATCATGCGTTTGATCAGCTGACGAGATGAGAGACATAAATCCCTCAACTTTGATGTTGCACGTGATATTCAGAGAAACTCTGCTTCAATAGAGCCGTAGAACATTTTGGATGGTATATTGCTACGTTTGAATGGCATTCGCGTTATGCCAAAACCAAAAGAGTTTCGCTTATCGTACAGTTTTGTTTTAAACATCCCATGATCTACTCTGATGTCCAGATCAAGAAATGTAGCATGTTGCGTCCCTTCGTTCTCCTTCTTTAATTCTAACTCCGGAGGATATATCTCACAAAATTGTTGTTCAAATGCTCCACCATCGTTGATCGCACTGAGGTCATCGATGAATCTGAATTCCCAAACTTCCGGGCAATAACGTTGTTGGATTTCTTCTGCTGTTCAATCCAACGCTTTTCATACCAAAAGAGAAATAAGTTGGCAAAGAAACGAGCTGGATCACTGCCCATGGGAATTCCAATAGTTTGTCGAAAAACGTGACTTCCGATTGTGAAGAAACAGTTATCTATCAGAAAGTTCACTGCAGATTCAAGGGATGACTCTGAAAACGAGAAGGGGCCTTGTTTACAGCCTTTGGTCCATGATGCTATCCCCCTTGAACTGATCGAGATAGCTTGGTGTGTCCCACCTGTAAATGCAAAGTTGATGATTTCATTCATTACATACTTTAGTTTGTCATGAGGAACTTTAGTGTATAGTGTGGAGAAGTCGAATGTTGTTATTCTCCTTGCGCTGCACCGTTTGTTGATTTTAGAAATTGCGTCCAGAACAGGCTGGGTGTTCAGTATAATCCAAAATGACTTCACACACACACACAAACACTAAATTATAGACAGATGACAACAGCTAGTGTGTAGGTTGAACAAGAAAGAATAAGCATGAAGACCCATTACTGATGTCACAAAATCTTGACATACTGACAAAGGCATCATTGCATATTAACCATTTTCCGGCTTTTTCACACCGGACGAAGGTCCAGTAGCGACCACCACCACGAATTGAGCCAGAGTGGTTGATGGTTGCGGCAACTGCGTAAAAAAACACAAAAAAACAAAACAAAACAGAACCAACGATAAAAAAATAATAATAAAAAAATACTAACGAAAAGAAACAAAAAAAAAATATTAAAAACAAAAAACAAAAAATAAATAAACAAGAAAATCAATTGTTACGAACAATATGTACACTCAAACACTAAAACATCCAGCAAAATAAATAAAACACAAGACCAACGTAAACACAGACATAACTTGGTATGTGATTGGGATAAGGATGCATAAAGTCGCACTCACTTCATTCGCAGGAGAGGTAGATCAGAATGTACGATGAGGCATTGTTCAAGTCAGATGCACTAGCTTTAGTGACTGCTGCGTCATTGCACATAAGCCAAGATTTTGCAAATGGGCACTTAATATATGCCCAATAATGTCCATTAGAAGCTACGGAACCACAATGGTTGATAGAAGCCACAAGACTGAATCTACGGTAACAGGAACATTGACAGAGAGTTGACCCTCAGAGAAACTGGACACATGCCTTGAATCTTTCCGAACAGTGTTGCCCTGAGCAGAGTACCTTTTTAAATTGCAGATCAGCACACTCCCTAACCGTATCACACAGAGGACAGTGCCATGCATTGTCACCACTACAGATCTCAGGCTCAAGGTAGCCCTCTACAGCTGAGGCAACACTCTCTCGCATTGGAAGCGATATCGCATTTCTCTTCCGACACTGAGCTGAGCAAGTGTTACACGTGACGCACGAACGCACGGTCGTACTAACCATTGCATCTACTGCCACAGATGCTCCCTTCAATTCGTCTAAAACATACGACAACACTTCAGCTGCATCTTGCTGAGCATTTACGTTGAAGTTTGCACCCTGGGCCGATGAGATAGAATTCGCAAGTGCGCACAGAAAGTTAGATGGATCGATTGTTTTAAACCTGTTAGCCAAAGGGCGGTGTTCAGAGTTACAGCTCGGACCAGCGGAGATAGCATGGTAAGCATAAGCTGCCCGCTGCCCGCCGCCCGCCACATACCGCCACACACACTCATTCACACTCACAAGAGATGAGATGAAAGTTACAGACAAAAAGTCTGAACTACTAATCCTTACGGATGGTGGTGGATATAAAGGAGACTAGCTCCAGCCATGAAGGCTCCCATTACGGGACGATCGCAGAAACTATAGAGATCTGAGAGGCACCAAGGTCCTCGAGGACTTCGACAGCTTGACATACCTCAAAGTACCACCTCACAGTAGAAATTCACACTGCACACTCCACAAATCACACACCAAATTCCACACAACAACACCCGTCCACTAGAACTTGCGACTCTAGTTGTAGCCTTAAATGCATTTTAAGGTATCAACACTCTGCCTTGCACGGGTGCTACACACAAATCTACCGTAAGACACTCACCATACACAGACAACAGACTTGCCAACCTACAGGTCAGACCGAACAAGAAAAAATAGCACAGACGAGCTATTGCTAACATCCGCTCTGTTAGCTTTTGTGACACCAGAGTCATTGCAGAGTAACCAGCAATTGGAGTTGGAGCAATGAACAAACGCCCAGTAATGACTAGGACGACCGACTGACCCGCAGTGGTTTATGGTTGCAACCAAGTTATACCTAGTAGAGATTGCTACAGAATCGTCGACTGCAATCGGAAGATGGAGAAAACTATCAGAGTGACAGTCAAGAACACCATTGTCTTTGAAAGAGACACCACCTTCTGTGAAGCACCTATGCACGTGAAGGATCAGAACCTGACAGGATTTCACAACGACTGTTTCTTGGGTGCAAGTAACCTGGAACCAGATCATACCATTCCTCTATACTGGAGCTGCTCGCTCTTAACCGTGTAGAGGAAGGGAGGATCTGGCCAGCTTGGCTGGGAAACCATTTCTGCGTCAACACCTCGAGGCCAGCAGCATCAGATTGTTCTTCTATCATTAAACAATTAAAGATACGCTCTACGCATGCTCCTACCTCTGTGTAAAGTAATCCAATTGTCAAACTAGCCAATCAAATATGCACATGAACAATAAACCATTCTGAATCGTGTGCAGAGAAACTCCGCACTTTCCACGGGCGGCTAATCAAAGAAATCGGCGAACCTGGCCAGATCCTCATTTCTTGCACGGGGAATAGGCGAGCAGACGAAGAGTACACAAAAACACTGACGTGTTATGAATGACTTGACAACAGGTGTCTAGATTACGAAGGGGCTTGGCTACCCCAGAGAGGCAAGAACACGTCCAACACTCTCTCCTGTTAACAGGTGATGATACTGTCGATGGAATGGACAGTAGAAACTTTGACTAGGTCCTGCAAAGAACAGTGAAGACCACACGCACAGAATTAGGTGGTACTTACGTACCAAGATAGGAGTAGTAGTAGCTCCCAATGCAAAGAAAGAGGATCTGGTCCCAGGTTAGGGTGCAAGGTGAATGGCAATTGCAACGCAGGCAAAAACGGGAGCGTTCTCCAGACAATGTTTGAGGACGAAGCAAAAGATCTACACAAGAAGATAAACTCCCCATTACTGGAACCTGGAGGATACTGGAAGACTCCTCAGTAACAAACGAAGAAAAGGCAAATGTCACACGTGGTGGTGACGCGTAGGGAGGTTGATACAACATCACGAGAAGAGGGCGACACGTCTTGGAGGTCATCAATGACATATTCGAGAATATTGGGTGAATCTTGTTGAGCATTACAATTAAACGGAACCTTTTGCTCCCTAGAGACACTGCTGGAAAGGGCATTCAAGAAGTTGGACGGGTCGATAGATGACCTAGACTGCTTGAGAAGAGACATATTGAGCTCGACAGCTTTGGCGAGAGGCGATCGAAGAGAGGTTTGAGAGGCCCGTGAACGTCACAGGGGTTCGGTCACGCTTAACGCTTGAAGAATAGCATTTGCGTAGCAAGTGTTGCCCTTATTGGCAAAGCCAGGCCTGAGATTCCCTACATTATAGGTCGCTGAACTCCGCTGATCAGTGAATTCCAACGAGGATGACGGTGAACCTTTCGTGCGGCTACTACGTGGGATGATGGGGATCTCAGAGTTGTTCTTACTCAAAAAAAGTTTGCCGTGTTGCTTTCCTGATCATATTCAAACATAATACTTCGGTTTCACTCGGTCAGAGTCTCATAATCTCCTCCCGCATTAGCCAGCGTTTGCTCGAAATGAACTGATATTCATGGCAAGTGGCATTTCACACAGCTTATCTGAGACCGTAAAATCGTGTATTATCGCTAGTGGCAGCTGGAAGAGTTTGAAGGGATATCTTCATCAGATGTTTCTGACTCTAATTCTGAAGAAGAGTACTCAGATCAAAGTGACTTGAAGTCAACTGAGAAGGCAAATTAAATTCAAAAGTGTAACAAAGAAACTAGCCAAAACGCGTATAGCAGGAACGAAAACCCCCAAAAATTCAAAGTTCTTTGAGTCATTTTATCAAAGAGAATTCTGTAAAAAAGCGAAAAGTTGGTCAAAATTCATCCAAACGAACTTTTGATCTGTAGTGTCCAGAATGTGATAAACATCATTTTCGTTTAAAGGATCACTTGGTGTCTAGTCACTGCATGCCTGTGCCAGAAGCAGACTTTCTTACTAGCAAGACGCGGGTCATGTATTCATGGGAGTCTGGTGAGACGCATGGCCACTCCCATGTGAGTTGTGTAGTATTTAGCATCTTCGTTTGAACCACCACTTGAGATACAAGCACAATGACTTAGGTAAAGAGAAGCAGATGCACGGACCAAGTACTGGAGTGATACAGATACGCAGAAGAAGTGCAAGACTGTTTCTGGCGGTTCTCAAGGATCTTCTAGTATTACTGGTCCCGAATTTCCAGTTCCGAAATTTGAAACTAGGCAGTAACAAGTCTTCTCCAAAGTTGATTCTGGTCTCAGTTACTTACCACCAAATGCCAAGCGAATCAATTCTGAGCAGGTTACTTTGTGGGGTGGGCGCTCACCAATATAGGACTGCCATCGATTTCGTATAGGGTGTCATTGACAAAGAGAAGGTGTCTGCATGCAGCAATATTATGCTTATTGAAGGTGCATACCATGAACCTGGTGAACCTTGATTAGATTTCTTAAAGGAAGGCATACATTTGCTGGGTTGAACTCTGATGATTTGCGCAGGTTAGAGGAGTACATTGATATTTGGACTTCGGATTTAGCACCTCTCATTCGTCAGAGGCGACTGGATATCCGGAAAATAAAGATTGGACGATTAATGACACCTTCACACATGATCATGTATAGTCGTTGAAAGCATGTTGAGAACTTGAAGAAACTCTTGGGAAAAGAGATAAGGCTGAATTACATTTGAGAAAAATAAAGCATGTCAGAGACTACCTCATAGCTAATACTGGATTTATGAATGGTTGGAGATCATCCAATTTCATAGAGCTACGTGTCAGTGATATCGAAAAAGCAGCATCTTATTCTGAGTATTCTGGCTATAAAACGTTGTTAATTCGCAGTACAAAACCTCCGATTTATGGCGAAAAGTTAATGGTGCTGCCAGAAGAAATATTTAACTATCTCCAGTTTTACGCTTTTGAATTAAGAACTGTTCTGCTTGGTGGGGAAAAGTCAGATTATCTGTTCCCTTTTGTAGATAATGACGAAGTATAATCACAAGAAAGATTTTGATATTCTGGTAGTGCGCAAGACACAACGGACAACATATCTTGCTATGACAGTTATTTGCAATGACATTATTGTCAGACCAGCAGAGGCTTGTAATGGAAGCTCGGGCGGTTTCAGTGCATGGAGATGTGAGATGGAGTGGTGCTTCCAATCCTCGAAAGTGGATGCTTGAGCAAGACCCCATAAGCATGAGGTATCAGCTTTTAAACTTGCGAAAGAAGTATGCCACAATTAAAAAAAGAAAGCAGATGCCAAAGTGGCATCGTTGGCTTGAAGATGCAAACCAGTTCATGATGAAGCTCTCATCACTGTATCAACATTAGTGTTTTGTTTGCTGCTTTTCTATTTGTGAGTGTACTGTGGCTTCATTCGTGTAAGGTGCACAGGCGATATTCAGCTGTTGTGTATTCCTATTATGTAAAATTGTGTATTGCTGTGCTCCGTATATTGATTTGCGTTGATGCGTGTACTACTTGTCCTTAGTGAATCTTAGAATCCAATGGATGTATTGACAGCGTTTAAATCAATTCTCGGGCTCTTGTGCATAGTCAATTTCCAAATCGTTTCAGGTCCACTTTCCGTGTACATAGCTATCCGGCACTTTTGTACTGTGACATACTCGACTTCGCATCATCAGTTTTCCATGATTGGCTCCCGTATCTTCATGTAGGAGATTGTTTACATCAGTTCTCTGGCATCAGTTCTCGTTATCCTACAGTCCATACCGTCGACTGAGCTTACTCTGTTAAAGGAGGAGAGCCGCAGGTTCGCTTGTTCTCCCTGGGGTGGGTGTACTCGTCTTTACATTTTACGCAATCGGTGATGTTTTTTATTCAGCATTCATGCTTTGTCCCCTTAAAGTAACTTGTCTCAGTTGCACACGTAAACTCTGCAATCATTTGGCACCGCAACCTTTAATATGCTAGACAACTGTATATCTGTTGCTGTTGATGGTACTGCTGTTGGTAGCGGTGACGTTGCTAAGTGGTTTGTGTATGTAGGTTTTGTATTGCTTCCACCTTGTTAATTGTATTAAATGCTTTTGAATCATATTACCATGACCACATGTTTATGTGTGTATTTATTGTGTGCATACACGGAATTGAATTGTATCGCATTAATTGGAAGTTTACTTGACTGCAAAGCTTGATAAACTCACGTCATTCCCTGAAGTTACTCCGACTAAAGTAGGCTGCCTGAAGCATATGACAGTGCAGGATTCGAGTCAAGTCCAATCATTGTATGAGTGCCGAGAGCTCCTGTACTAAGGGCTGGTGCAAGAAAGATCCGGTTCTGAACATCAACCAGAAAGCCAAGGGAAAGAAGGAGGACAGGAGATTGACTAGCTTTTACGTCGCTATGGTACACGGAGGAGTTAATTTGTGCCAGTATCATGGGACGGGACTACATGCAGAGTCCTACTGCCGCGTGGTGGTGCACCAAATTACCGCGGCCTTGCAGGATTCTTCTTACAAGAGGATCCTGCAAGGCAACTTCCCAGTGATGAATTCAGCCGAAGCCGTTCAAGAACTATCAGACTTTGGGGCTATCTGCGTAACTTAAAGGAAGGAAACGTAAAGGCAGCTCATCACTCGCTCTCACGGATTACCTTATGGACAAACCGATGTCGGACAAAAATTGTCCAACACAATACTTCGAAATCGCCTACCTAAAATTTGTTTTCCCGTTTACAAAGTAGGTCTTCGTCAACTGTAGGAAAATGCTTTACTTTCTGCAGACCAAAAGGGACTTTGTCGGCAAAATTTTTCGTGCTCGGCAAAATTTTTTGTTGGCAAAGATCGATGGGTAAGACTGAAGTATCGACCATCACTGATTATTGAATGGGTTAGAAGGCATTGATGCGCAAACGCACAAATACAACCAAAGAGAACTGTTATACGTTTTATTTGTACTGTCACATTTTACTCAGAGAAATAGAACGAAAAGAAATATTAAAATTGGATTAAATTATTCGTCGGACGAAATCATTTATAGGACAAAAGTGACGAAGTTTTCCAGAGGTGGCGACTATTTTGTCTGACGAAAGTTTTGTTCGACATTGTTTAGTCTGATAACGTCATAAAGACATGTCCTCTTGCTAGTACAGAAAAAAGTTATAGAGAGCATGTGGCGACGTATCGATGCAGTGATCAGTTGCCAAGGGCAGTGCACCAAGGACAGAAAGCTATAGCCTTCATGCATAGTTTTGTGATGACTTCATTTGTGATGAATATATTTGTGGTTTGACCTGAGAAATGTATGGGGCACTGACAAATTCTTATAACCTAACCTGTCATATACGTGGCAAGGTCTCTCAACATGCGCAAACCAAGAATACTAAGCGCTACAAGCGTCACAAGCCTTACACGCGTTACGAAATGACCTCGGGACCAAAAATATTTTCATTGAAATCGGAACGTCGCTGCGCTTGTAACTCTCGTAACGCTCAAAGGCAAAACAGAGAAAGCTTTTCAGTGCTAATAACCCTCGCAAACAAGCTCATGAAATAGCAACAATAGCATTTTTAAAAAAGAAAGATGGCAAACTCCCTATAACCAAGCACGACACGCCGGGTGAAGTTATGTCCGCCTTTTAACACACCAGCGATCCTCTCGTTCTCTCGAACTGATAAGTGAGACGAAATACCCTTCCATCGCCTGGCCATGATGTCACTTTCCGTTCTATGTCTTGCTTTTTTGCCTTCATCGGGATCGTGCTTGAAATAGCGCACCTCATGAAGAATCGTCGGGAAGATGGGCATGTTACCGCTCACTTGGGCATGCTTGGTGTAGCCGCTCACCCTCCAGCAATCTCAGTAGAGCGTCCCATTCGATGAAGCCTCACGAAAAGAGAGCAACTTCTACCTGAATTCGTTCAGCTGGTGCAGTTTCGACTCCAGGGCAACTGAGCACAGACGACCCAGAACTGCAGAAGGCACATGGAAACATGATGCAAATAGGCTCCTCCCGCAAGCATAATGTTGCGATATTTTCCTCGGCCTGTGGCAATTGATAATGATAAATGTGCAGTTACGGAAACTGAAATGCTTGTCTTAAAGACGGAAAGTTATTTGTGAAGACCAGCTCAAAGCCAAAGTGGCTCCCATTCGAGGTTAGTCGCCATACCCACTGAAATCTGATGCCACTTAATCTGATGAGGACTTAGAACCACAAGGTAAGATGCCAAATTCCACTGATGGTTGCGATCCGGTGCGGACCCTCGAGTAAGCATCACCTGCCTCCTGAAAAACATTAGCCAAGCCCTCAGACACCGTCCGCCCAGACATACTCCAGGCAAAAAACACATAATCAAAGAGGTTACTGCAAATCGTAACGTTGTTGCCTAGCGTAGCCAAAGAACACAGAGCCCAGAGCTTAGAATAGCATTTAGAAAGGGTATGCCAGAGGTCACGAGACAACCCCGTGCATGAGGCTAGTGGCATCAAAGATTTAGATCGAGAGCACAGAAAAGAACTAATTCCTGGCTCACATCATCGAAACTTCCTGTGTCACTCAATCCTTCACTATCCGCCATGACAGTATGCATCGTGCAACAGCAAACGCGTATTTGCTGATCTCGTTTCGCGCTAGCACATCGACAGTATACTGCAGCTAGAACCAATTGCAGTCAGCTGAGCACGCGTAAATATACTAGATTTAAAGTACAAGAACGTCCAATCAGTGTTCACGAATATTTGCCCAAATGCCGACAGATTTATTGAACTATCCTCCGATCTTGACGTAGGGTATGTCATAGGTTTGCCGACTCGTGATTGAGGCGATTGAAATAAGCAGAGGGCCTTTCACCATGCAGAGCCCTGTTTCAAGTTGCAGTTTGACTAGTTTAAATACTGTTTGCACAAGAGGGAACGCAGCCACGTCTAGGTTGTCACACCCACAAAATCCTGCTCAATGCGCTATTCTAGGGCAATGATCTATTCCAAATTGAAATCGGGTACGCTATGGATGAAGAAACAAAGCGCCAAGGCAATATAGAAAATGGTAAACATTTGCGAAATACAGGATTCAAAAGCCACATCAGCGCGGTCTACTATTTTTGACGTTCCTGTAAACCTAGCCCGAACTGAGGAAGTCCATGGCACTCATGCTGCAGTAGATCACTTTCACTTGTGACCAAGTTGGTGGTACTGGATATGTACTGCTAAATAAAAAAGCCACCTCATCAGAGTATGCAGTACACTACAGTTAGGCTGTTGATCGCACTCTTTTTTCTTAGCCTGCTCACAGCTTAAGTTCTCTCAGAATCTGCTCCCTTTGGCGCGAATCTCAGTTTTTCATATGAGCGAACTGTGCTAGTTATTCGCAGTTTGCCTCTTGATTAACATCAGTTTGTATTGAGTCAGTGCGTAAACTCATGAATAATAGATTAGTTGAAGTCACTGGTGGCGCTAATGTGCTTATTATGGCATAACTACCAAACGTAGAAATGCTGCAAAAGGAAACAAAACAAGCACGCGATGCACGGTGCGCTTGCTGTGGTACAGGCTGCATGTTGGATATGATAGTCGCGGAGACTGAAAAACGCATCAATAAAGATGTTGTTTTATCATGGAGTCTAGCTCGTAGCCACTCAGGGTCCCCATTCCGGAATGGTCGCAGTATCCATACAGATCTGGTAGGCACTAACAGCAATGAAAACTTGGAACCGACAGGAAAGGCGAAAAATTCAACGGATGGTTGGAATCTGGTGCAGGGCCACGAGTAAGCATCCAATACCTCCTGGAAGACACCAGCCAAGTCCTGTGACACCGTCTGCTCACACATCTACCATGCCATAACATACGACCGAGAAGTCTCCGTAAATCGTATCGTGGTTGCCTACCGTAGCTCATGAACACAGAGCCCAGTGCTTAGAAACAGGCCATTCCCATACAGGCCTAACAGACACTTTGATCCTATGGTCTTTCCCATCGTGAATGGTCTTTCCCATCGTCACTAGTCTCTCTTTTTCTGAATCAGATCAAATTTTATTATTGATGAAAAAACGTGTCTATTGTTTCCAACAACGAAAATTAGCATGACAGAGCCCTGTTACAAGCGCGAGGAGTGACCCCATCCGAATTTAAAGGAAGAGTAACGTCAGAAGCGAAACTTTGGCAGCGGATACCTAATTAGCTAGAGCACACCAAACGTGATATTTAGTTTTTATCTTACGGCAAAAGCTTGTGTAGTTTCAGAGATATCAAGCCTTAAAGTTCAGTAGCTGCCATCTTGCCTTTAATTATGTATGCATGATGTCACTCGTGTACCACTCCAATTATCAGAACTTTTTTTCCAAAATACTCACTATCGAATAACTTTAGATTGATGAAACACAAACAAAACACCGGGTGTAATGAGAGACATAACAGAGATTGATTAGGTTTTACAGAGTGATAGCACTCGAGAGAGCAACGAAAGAAGTTACTCGCTCCCCCTCTTCACAGGGGAGGACCAATTTGTCGACGGAAGATACAGTACAGATGTGATATTATGAGCTTAAGCGTTTCACAGTCGCATTTAACTACACACATCACACAAAGATTTGGTAATCCAGGGATCCAATACGAATCCTTTTAAATACCATTGAACGATGAACAAGATTGCTGTCAAGAGCAACAGAAATCACCAGAAAGGTGACATAAAATTCAACTGGTTTAACATAATAGTCACCTTAAATAGGCAGCTACCACGTGGTACTCGACAGACAAGTCTGTTAAGGTTTATGATCTAGGTGTAGGCACACCTACATGATGGAGTATTAAACTCGCATTCATGCCCTTTTGAGCAGGGTAAAAACCTGAGCAAAGTGATAACAGCTCTAATAGGACATGAACAAGTGTAGCGCTGGTTGGAACTTCATCAGTTCTTGACCCACACCAGGATTACGGGCCTGAAAGAATATCCTGAAAGCAAATAAAATTGTTAGTGTGGGCAGCCCAAGCAGTAGTGATCGGCTACCACCAGCTCAAGCATGCTACATTTGTTCATAGAATAACAAGTGCGCACTTCTGTATCTGGCAAACACCTGTGCACCAGGACTTGTGACCTGAAAGTACTAGCTTTCAATGGCGCCAACACTCATCTTACAAAGGTGAAATACCACCGACAGGAAATTCAATATTCATTCTACGTACACAATCATACGCAATTAAAATATAAATATTCTACGTAAACGCTCTCAAACCGAGACACACCAGCCAGCTAGAACACACTGCCTTCTGACGCACACATAACACCCCTCACGCACTCACCGACTGACACCCTTGACACTCTCATCCTAAAAAATCCCTCCGTTCCCCCGTCCCCTCAGCTAACACCTTTAACAAACCCAATATACACACTCACACTCAGACATACACACCTACACACAGACAACATAACACATATATCACTTAGACATACACACAGACACCATACCACGTACAGCTCAAGGCGTTAAGGGGTAGAGCCTCTGTCATTGTGTCTGGCAAGTGTGTAGAAGAGCAGACACGACGTACGATCGGACACTTCACTTGCCTCTACCGCCAAAACAGATGCGTCATTGCACATAAGCCATTGTTTCGCCTTGCTGCAGAAGATATAGGCCCAGTAGTGACCTCCCCTGCTCGCATCACCTGCATAGTTAATTGTTGCAACTAAGGGATAATTTGCAGCAAACGAAAGAGCATCATCTACACACACAGGAACCTGAAGGCTATTCTCGGGTGAGCAGTCAAATATCTGTTTGAGAAGATATATAATCTAAGTATAAGCATGAGTTACTAAGGATGTGGTAATGCTTAGCAACGGTACACCGATGATTTCATCAAAATCAACATGGTAGCTACTACGCTTAGAGGCTCAATATGATGAACAATACACATGAAGTTGATCATGAATTACGTTGCTGCATGCAGAGAGTTTACGACAGAGCAGCTACGTACTCTGGAGA
>JAOBRC010304683.1:0-13393 GCA_027575255.1 Scolionema suvaense
GAGCAAGTTTTTAGGACAACCGCTGAAGCTTTTTACCTCAAATAAAAATCAAACTTCGTCATTTTTCATGTTCTATCTATGAGCTGAATATCATTTTTGACTGTTGTATTGCTTTAATATGGGCCCTGAAAAAGTGCGTTTTGTGACAATACGTCACTTTGACGGCATCTGACGTCCAACAACGTTACAGTACATTGTCAAACTAAGTATTTTCTAATTGTGCACAAAATATAGCAGAGGTCTCCAGTGAACAACATTCCTAAATGTCCTTGTAAAGTACTTATTATGACTCTCAAACTTACACCATCAAAAACAGGTAAAAACGATCCCCTTTTTCTGTCCTTTTTTTTAACCAAAGTTTCTCGAAAACGGTTCCAACGATTTTTTATTGACTATATGTACAACAACTTGTATACAGTGGGTCCCTGTAAATTTTTGTTT
This sequence comes from Scolionema suvaense, assembly GCA_027575255.1. Lineage (NCBI taxonomy): Eukaryota > Metazoa > Cnidaria > Hydrozoa > Limnomedusae > Olindiidae > Scolionema > Scolionema suvaense. The sequence continues at coordinate 442 of JAOBRC010304683.1, forward strand.
GAGGGGCGCTACGAGGCCGCAAATATGGCATATTTTGCCATTTTTTTTATTCTGAGGTCCGTATTTGACGTCACATGACGTCACGACGACGACACCTTCGGCAAATATTTTTTGGGAAATAAATATTTCTAACAATGATCTGTTAGGAAATATAAACGTTTGATGCTGAACGTTTTTTGATGTTATTGTCCAAGCTGTCCCAAAGGTCACTATTTTCGATGGGTTTCTATGGTGTCATATATTGTGTTAGGGTGAGAAGACAAGCACGTTGGTGAATTGATGGGCAATTCCATACTAATGAAGGCAGTTTTTACCAGTTTGTTAGGTTTGGGCATGAGTACTGTGTACAATTCAAATGCATACCAGAACTGGTAATCATACATAAATGGCTTCAAGAATGCAGGAATTGTCTAGGTTATTTCCTTGGCATTAATGAAAAATTCAATATTTTCGGTCCATTGTGCTTTGACACTTGTTTTCTGCTTTTTTAACAAGTTATTCTGGATAGAAATCAGTTTTTGTTGAACTGGTCATGTTTTTATTTTTGTTTTATAGCTCTTGGTATAAACTATTTTCATAAATCTTGCAATTTTTACACACTATAATGGAGATTGACAACTGATTGCCTCTGTTTAAAACGCCTGTATCTCTTTTCGTGATAATATGGTGCAAGCTCTGTACAGGACATGCTTTGTTATTTTTCGTCGCATCTTTTTTCAGTATTTCTGTTTCCCTAAAAATGCTACTTTTGTTGATTTTTGCAGCTTTCTTGATTCTGAATTGGTTTTCTAATGGGCTTCAATGAACCTTGCACGCTGATTTATCTTATATTCAATGTCTGTATCCCGTTTTGGGATCCAGTTTATTTAGTTCCATGTGCTCTTTGACAGAATGATACGGACTATTAGGATTTAACAAAAACGCTACTTTCTGCAACTTTCAGTACTTTTTTATTTTTGCCTGACTTTCTATCTTTCAAACATTGTCATTCTTGATTTACATGGGTTCCATCTTCCTGGTCATAATTAAACAGTTTGATATGCATACAAAACATGTTTTCCTTGTCAAGTATAACATTGTATCCAGTTTTTCAGCACCCTCAGCATGCCTTGATTTCACCAATTACGGCCATATTATTGAATATTTGTACGCTTATGACAACCAATATCAATTCTTCCCTTGAATTCTGCATACCTTCAGCTGATTTCTCCAGCCAAGAACAGCTTTGCCGCACTGGATAACATTTTTTTTAACTTGGATAATAGTGCAGACACCACTATAATACCGAAATCACATCTCACATGCTCCCGCCTTTGCCCTCAAATGGAGAAATGTCAACTATGAATAGAAATCTTTCCTTGGAACTTCTTTTCACGCTTTGCCGCTGGCCTCTGGTCAGTCAGCGAGCGGCGAAAGCAGCGAGTATTTTGTATTTCGCCAAGAAGTCCAAAGTTACATTAATTTTTTGACTCCCGCTTTAGTGGAAGACTCCTATCCCAAGGAGAGTTTTTATTCATAGTAGACATTTCTCCATTTGTTGCCTTAAGGAAGACTGCTAAGTCCTTCCTTAAACAACAAATGGAGAAAGGAGGCTATAATTAAAAAAATCTTTACGTGTGTGTAGGTGAATTCCCTGTTTGGGTACGCGAATCTGGGCGTTTTTGTGGGTGGTTCGAGACTCTTATTGAATTGTTTTAGTTCAGACATATGTCATAGATTTTTTTGACGGTCGATCTGTTAGGCTGGGTTTCGAGATCGTCAGGGCCGCCATTGACGTAAAAAAATTACGTCAAAATTGGTCATTTTTTGATAGGCTCCTAGAAAAGCACCGATAAAGCCAAAAATATACATGCTAAACCATATGTTAAATATTGTGCTAACGTAGAATACAATTTTACACAAGAATCGTGACGTTTGATTGCCGACACAAGTCAAAAGTACGCTTTTTCGATTTTTCAGTTTTCGGCTTAGCTCTCAAAGTTGAGCACCGGAACTTGTAGATGAAAATCAGTTTTGGGTTGGGAAATTATTCAGTTTTATTGCAAAATCAGTTTCATCCGTTGCATTTTGTGACGTCATAGCATACGACATAGCATACGTGCCCCGATAGTGGTTTTTAGGGTTATGTTAGCCATCTTTCAGGCCTAATTGTACAGTATTAGCAATATCCGCTAGGTTTGTTTTTTTGCTCCTGTTGAACTTGGTATTGGTACCTGGTTTTGGTATATAAAGATTTGCGTTAAGTATTTGGGTTTTTGCTACAGGCGAAAAAAGGCCAAAATTGTCAAAATTGGAAAAAACGCAAAATTTGATACTTTTCAGACCATAACTTTGCAAACATTTAACCAAAGCCTATGAAACTTGGTACAGAGTTAGTGTATCTAGTTAGTTCTAGATGAGAATAGAACAATTTTGGGGATGACCGTATTTGGTCACTGATTGCCAGGGGGTCAAAAATGCCATTTATGGGTAAAAAAAATTTTCCAGTTTTTTAATTTTTGCGCAAAATTTGATCGAAACCTCATGAAACTCACAGAATCAATAAAACACGACTCCATTCATTGAATTGACCCATAGAAAGTCCTTATTTTGACTTTAATTTCTTAATACTAGCCCTGAAAAAGTGCATTTCTGTGAAAATGACGTCAATTTGATGGCTTCTGACGTCGAACAATATCGCGTCATTTTGTCAAGCATAGTATTTCCTAACTATCCACAAAATTCACTAGAGGTCTGCAATAAGTAACGTTTCTAAATGTGTTATTTAAGTACTCATTGTGACCCTCAAACTTACGCCATAAAAAACTGGTAAAAACGACCTTCTTTTTCTGTACTTTTTTTTAAAGCTAAATTTCTCGAAAACGGTGCCGACAATTTTTTTTAAACTTTCAAAATTTGTTATTGACTACATGTACAAGATTTCGTATATAGTGGGTCCATCTAAATTCTGTTTGAAGGGCGCTATTTGGTCGCGAAAATGACATATTTTTCATTTTTTCGATTCTGGGGTCCACATTTGACATCATGTGACGTCACGACAGCGATACTTCCAACAAATATTTTTGTGGAAATAAATGCTTCGAAGAATGTTCTATTACGAAATATTTTTTAATAGGTTCTTATGGTGCAATATAGTGTGTTGAAGCTGGACGACAGGCACGTTTCTGCTGTTATGGGCTATTTCAGGCTAATAAAGGCAGTTTTTTTCTAGTTTGTATTGTTTGGACCTGTGTACTTCGCAAGTATTACACATTTTCTAGCATTCAAATGCGTTCCAGAACTAATAATCATACATCAACGGCTTCAAGATTGCAGGAACTTTCGAAGTTATTTCCTTAGCATTGATGATTATATTTGGTATTATCGGCCCATAAACTGCATTTTGTGTATCGTATTGCGCCTTGGAACCTGCTTGGATGTTTGGAAACAGGTTTTTCACTTTGGAAATTAGTTTTTATTGAACTTTTCATGTTGTCCTTCTGTTTTATAGCCTTTCATATATGCAATTTTTGCAAAAACATGCAATTTTTTCACATTTTGCCGTATTTTGATGGTCATTACCTACTGATTGCCAATGTTTATTAGGCCTCTTTCTCTTTGCGTGACAATACAATGTACATTCTATGTATAACCACTTTTATTTGTCGCCTTAGCGTCTATTTTCAGGATTTTTGTATCTCTAAAATGCTACTTTTGTGGAAGATTGCCTATTTCTTGATTTTAAATTGATTTTCTATTGTCCTGTAACGAACCTCATGCACTGATTAATCTTGTATTAGACGTTTTGATTACGTTTTCAGATCAAGTTAATTACTTTCACGCAGAGATAGTGACAATTGACAGAATCATGCCGACGTTTTGGATATGTATTGCTCCGAAAATGCTAGTTTCGGCAAATTGTGCATCTTTCTTAATTTTTCATTGATTTTCTACGTTGGAAACATGGACATTGCTGACGTTAACCCTGTTGTGCATGGGCTTTTTGATGTACGTTGGTTGCATCGGGGGGTAAAAACTGCCCCCCCCCCACCCTAAAAGGCGAACGAATGTAGCTCCGACACTGAAATTTTGCATGGACATAGCCACCGACAAGTAGTTTCTAAGAACCATTCATTTGAACTACCAGGTCAGCACAATTTTTGCTGACGTCAGCATTTTCCCCAAAAAATCAGCAAAAATCGCCAAAAAATTTAGCCAAATTTCTCTCGGCGATAAAATCTGAACCAGACAACGCCAGAAGTTTATTCAGCCATCGTTGGAAAGCATGGGCATACTACTTTTTAGAAAACAAAATGTGGTAACTTGATAGCAAATAGTTTTTGTATAGCACGGCTACTTCTAAAGGGCACTATTTTCCCATTGCAATTTGTAATAGGGAAATTGCAGGATTACTCCGATTGGCTCTCACAAAATTCGAATATCTCCGGAAGTAAGCAAGCTATACACATGAAATTTGTTCACAATGTGCATGGATAAATTTGATTTTGATATGCGTACAAATCCTTATTTTCATTTTTTTTTTTACTAAACTGTATATGGTTTTTATGCGCACTCGGTGTGCCTTGAATTTGCAAAATGTGACTGGATATTTTAAATTTACCAGATTGTGCAAACAAATACCATTTCATCCAAAGAGTTCACTATCCCTGTAGCCACTTTTTCCTACTTATGACTGCTTCTTCCTGCCGCTATGAGCTTTCTTGGCCTAGAATAGAAAACCCCACTAGCCATCTTTGCAATTGCTAAAAAAGCATCTCATATTCTACTGCCTTGGCCCTCAAATAGGGAAATGCCGACTAAGAATAAAAATTCTTTCTTTGGGATTTCTTTCGACGCTTTGGCGCTAGCCTCTGGCCAGCCAGCGAGCGCCGAAAGCAGCGAGTCCCTAGGAAAGATTTTTTATTCGTAGTCGACATTTCTCCATTTGTTGCTTTAAGGGAGACGTTTGTGTACATGAATTCCCTGTTTGTTTGCGCGAGTCCGGGCATGGTCTACTACTATCATCGAAGTTTTTTGGTTTGGACATATGTCATAATTTTTTTGACGCCCGATCTTTGGAGATGAGTTTGGAGACCGTCACCGGCTTCGTTGACGTCGAAAAGTGATGTCAAAAATTTATCATTTTTTTTATAGGGTCCCAGAAAAGCACCAATAAAATGAAAAACATACATGATAAGGCAAGTGTACATGATAAGGCAAAGTTCAGTAGCTGCCATCTTGCCTTTAATTATGCATGATGTCACTCGTGTATCACTCAAATTATCCAAACTTTGTTCCCAAAATACTCAATATTGAATTGCTTTAGAGTATTTTTTCTTTCATTTTATCGTAAAACTGGATAATATATCAAAGATCTGCTTGAGAAAATATTTAATCTAAGGATAGGTTATGAGTTACTAAGGACGTGGTAATAGTTAGCAACAGTACACTGGTGACATCATCAAAATCAAGATGGTAGCTACTAAGCCTTGAGGCTTTTGTCATGAAATAACCACCAACTGTCATGTTTTGATGTGCTCTGGCATCTACTAAAATCTCATTTTAGACGTTACCCTTCCTTTAAAACGACAGGATGGTCTAACGTCAGACATTAAAGGGGAACAACGGTCAAAAATGATATTTTAGCAGATGATAGGGCTCATTAAGTCATGACATGTAGTTTTTATTTCGCGGCAAAAGCTTATGTAGTTCTGTAGATATTCAGTCTCAAAGTCCGGCAGCTACCATCTTAATTTTTGATGATTTCATCGAGGCACGTTGCTAAGTGTCACCATTTCCTTAGTAACGGATATACCAACGTTATTTTCTGAAGTGGATCTTTGACATATTAGCTAGCTCTATAAGAAAACAAAAGAGACAGTCCTTCGCAATAATGCAATACTGAGTATTTTGGCAACGAAGTTTAGATAATTTGGGTAGTGCTCCAGTGACATCATGCATAATTATTGGCAAAATGGCAGCTGCTGGACTTTGCCAAAGTTTGGGGTTGAATATCACTAGAACTACACGAGCTTTAGCCGTGAAATAATAACTGTGCATCATGTTTTAATGAGCTCTATCATCTGTTAAAATATCATTTTCGACCGTTGTTCCCCTTTAAGTAAATTGTATCCTCATAGAGAGTTAATCTTCTTGTGTAACTCGACATACTGTACCATCTTTGTTGTCACCACAATATCACATGTCACAAGCACACCAGTTCTTCAGAATGATGTATGAAACATAGCACGAAATCAATGACTGACCTTCGTGGTTTCTATCCTAAAGTCTTTAAATCACCACCCTCTGTTCCAGAGATTCCTCCAATATGCTCCTGCCATCTGCACCGGCATAGGTACGACAGGACTGGTCCTTGTCAGCCAACTTTGATGCACCATCTCAATCTCTGGTGCAACTGTTCTCCATGGTGTGGTCATCTCCACAATTCCACTTGACAGCATCCCACCAGATGCATGTTGAGCACGATAATCCGATGAAGCAGTAACGTTCCATGCTGTGTCTTCGGATATTGCCCACCATCAATTAAATCGGATTGCTTTATTGTTGATACACATGTTTGTGTACCAGTATTCACCATCATTTGAGGAGCTTCGGATGAACTCGACGCTACCATGCCGCCATCTTGTCTGTTCTTCGGATCCATGCTTTGAATTTTAACAGCTTTGATTTTTGGTGCACCAGGAATATCGTACGTCAGGATTTGCACTTCCCTCTGTTTCACTATCCTTCTGAATGTTGTTGCCATTCCCGTTTTAAATACTGTCATCTTTAGTGGTTTAATCTCCGTTAATGTATTGGCTGTCATCTTCAATGATATTAGAAGGAGAAGGATTCGCAGCTGCTAACTCGGTCTCGCTGAATCCAACGAATTCCTCACCCTCACTATCATCACCGAACATTTCCTGATAGAATGCTTCTCTTCTGTCATGATGGTCTACATTTTCCTTATTTGGTTCTTGAATCTCTTGTTCATCTGTAGATGGACTGGAAGTAGCACTTTCATCAGACAAGCTTCTTATCTCAGTTTTCGTCATCTATAAGAGTATCATCTGCAGGAGTTTCGAGCTGCTTTTGTGGATTTTCAAAATGCTCCTGCAACTGCACATTTTCATCTAATGGGGTATTTCCACTAACCATAGTTTCAACTGTGTGTGCTAGGAGATCGAAGTCTGCGGGTTTCAATAGCTCTTGATCATCTTCTTCCCCCTCAGAAAAGAGAGAAGCAGCAGTGGATGGAACACATACAAGCTACTGAGATTTTCTGGGGCACCCCTGAGATCTTGTTTGGGTGCGTTGTCCACAAGGTGACGTTGATATTTGGATGTTAGGGTCTGTTTGGAGGTCTCCACAGGGCATGAGTAGGTTGCGATGTTACAATTCGAACTTTTGATTGACTTTGATGCTCCATCTGTACAGAATAAACCAGATTCTTTCACCTCTTTCACAACATAAATGTTTGGTTCCCAGAAGCTGCGTAGCTTTCCTGGACCAACATTCTTTATCAAGACTCTATCGCCAACTTGAAGAGAAGAGAGAGAATATCATAAGCTTCACCCATATGCGCTTTCCAGGTTTTTGCGCAACGCTCTTGGCAGAAGTTGTAGATTCTAAACCCAAGATGGTATCAAAGGGTAGCAGAGGTTCCCTTCCAAACAACAAAAAGTATGGGCTGTAGCCAGTTGTGTCATGACAAGTAGCATTGTAAGCAAACATCAATTTATTAAGTTTGGACAGCCACTGAGGTTTTTCAGATTCTGGGAGCGTTCTAAGCATCTTTAACAGTGTCTGATTCAGGCGTTCAACAATTCGTTTGAGGATGGTACAGGGTAGTGCGTGATCTTGTTACACCACAGGCAGCATGGAGTTCCCCTAGCAATTTGCTCTCAAATTCTGCACCCTGGTCATGAAGTATACGGCCAGGAATTCCAAAACGAAGAATGAAATCGCCATATAAGTGCTTTGCAGCTGTTGCTGCACTCTTTGTTGTTTATGCTTGGGCGTACCTGGAAAAGTGATCTATGATGACTAAAACATACTCATGTCCAGAAGAACTTTTGTCAAGATGAACAAAATCTATACAGACCAATTCCATTGGCGAAGATGTAAAGACAGTCTGCAGAGGAGCCACATGTTACACATGAGGACGTTTCTGAAATAAACACGAACACTTACTAGATATGTAGCCATGAATGTCAGTGAAGATATGATGCCAGTTGACTCACTGGCGTGCAAGTTCGAAGACACGATCAGCCCCTAAATGTCCCATATCAATGTGAAGGTGACGAATGACAAGTTCTTTATAGGACTCTGGCAGAACCAGCTGAACCAGAGGCCCAAATCTACGACGCAGAACACCATTTTTATCAAAGAACAACTTATTCACTTGCCGCAGCAAAGTTCTAGCTTCTTTACTGATAACAACATCTGCTTTACTGGTCAACTTGTCTTGCAACACAGCCATCACTTCAGATATAACAGGACCATCTTTCTGTGCAGCACATATCATAGATGAGGACAGTTTTTAATCACCATGAACTTCTGCACCAAAAAGACCAGCATTGGATGTGGTTTGTTGAGCACCAAGAGGATTGATCTGACACCTCCAAGTTTCACCAAACTGTGAAACAACTCGCAAAGCAGCAACAATTGCTTGAAAAGAAGCAGCAGTAGTTTCCTCGCTACGCAATTCTTTGTACCTGTTGATGTTTAACAGGAGGCAAGACAAACAATCAGCATCTTTATTTACGACTCCTCGCCTATAGTGCATGGAAAAATTCTACTCAGACAACTCTGACACCCAACGTTGTCCATGCGCATTCATTTTGGTGTTTTGCATAACATAGAACAGCAGTTTGTAGACACGGAAATGATTTGCACCAAGTAGATAGTCCCGAAAATGTTCGGTAATGGTCCATTTCATGGCAAGAAATTCGACTTGGTACTATGGTATTTTTGCTCAGCTGGTTGAAGAGATCAGCTACCATAACCAATGACTCTAACCTTTCGGTTTTGTGTTTGATACAAGATACAACCTAACTCAAGTCCGCTAGCATCAGTGTGTAAGAAGAATTCCTCGTTATATATCAGGATACGCCAGTATTGGAGGGCTTGTAGCAAAGTGGATTAAAGTGTTGAGCGCTTCTTGATGTACTTGGTCCCACACCACAGGTGTTTTCGATGAAAGTGCTTGTTTTGTAGGAGGCTTTTCTCTATTTGGGTCGTTTCTGTGAGAAAGCGAATCCGTCAGAGGTTTTGCAATCTTAACAAAATCCTGAGCGTCGATGGTGACTCAGGAGACCAATTAGATGTCGAACCTCACCCACTGTGCTAGGCTTCAATTCATTCAGAGCTTTCACTGCCTCAACACTGTTGTCATCCATCCTGTAACCATCTTCAATAACTATTCTACCAAGAAACTTTGCTTAATGCTGGAAAAACTACATTTGCCCATCTTCAACTTTAATCCTTTCTCATGCAACCGATGTAATACCTTTTGTAAATGCCCAATATGATCCTTCACAGAACCTGAATAAACGATTACATCATGAAGGTTATGGCACTGTGAACTTGTCACGATAATCCTCAAGAGTTTCCTCCATATATCGTTGGAAGCAAGCCGGAGCATTCATTAAGCCGAATGGTATGCGCACCCACTGATAAAGACCCCATAGTGTTACGAAGGCTTTTTTTTTTCGATGGGTGGACCGAGGTCCGGCGTCTAAGAGGACAGAGTCTTCTTAGCCTACGCTAGCACCTTCTCGGGTTGCGATGAGAGCCTAGAAAGATCTCCTTGGTCATCCCCGAACAAACGATGCCTGAGTTCAGCATGGGCAGGACACAACAATAGCCAGTGTTCGAGTGTATGATCACCCTCGGAACAGTCTGGACATGTCGAGTCTGCATCTGGTTCATTACGCATACGATTTACGATAGTGAGAAATGAGGGGTGATGCCCTGACCGAAGTCGGGCGAGAGTGGTTTCATCAGTGCGATTGTTGCAACATTTGTCTTTGGCCATGGAATAGTTAGCGTATGTCTGGATTAGTCTTGGGTGAGTGAGAGCCGGTTGAGATATAGCAGTTTTGACGATGGAAGATATTGCTTGAAAAGAGATGGGCGGAGAAGGTTCTGGAAGAGTGGTAGCGTCTTTTGCGGCAGAGTCAGCCATTTCATTCCCTGGGAGGCCTGAATGCCCTGGCACCCATTGGATAGTGGTTCTTTGAGGAAGAGAGCGGAGTCTAGAGAGAAGTGCGGATAAGGAAGGATTTAGAGAGTTGATAGCAGTGCAGAGCGCATGACTATCAGAGCAAATGAGAATATGGTGTGTCGGAGGGAGGTTGCTGCTTTCGATCCATGATATCGCAAGTTTTAGGGCCGCCAATTCTTCTTCATATGAGGAGGTGAATCGGCGCCCTTTGCTTTTGATAGTTTGGATGAGGATCGGATCCTCTGGATTGCCGTGTGTCACCACTGCAGCCGCTCCTCCATCCGATATACCCCCGGTGGCAGACCCATCTGTGTAGATGGTGATGTCTGGGTTATGATTTCGGATCACATTTAGCGATGAGGATAGTTGGTCCTGTGTTGAGGAGGTTTTCCCGGCGCAACCGGCAGTAGATAATGTGACAGTACCATTATCATCAGTAGACCATGGAGAGGTAGAGAAGAGGAGAACGGTTGGCGGTTCCGAGCCTCCGGTGGGACATGTGTGGTTAATGATGTGGCAAGTGAGCGGCAGTGGTTCCTGTTGGGTAGATGATTTTGAGTTTCGAGGTGGTAGGTTGTGGCCACTGGGTGGTCCAGGGCTTGGCAAGGCGCCTTTTCTAACGAATGGAGCGTAGGACGTAAACGGGTAACAGCAAAGGACGGGATACCTGATTCGATATGGAGAGCCTCTACCCGAGTGGATTGGACCTGGCCAGTGATAAGGCGGAGGGCTTTATTGAGGGTCCGTTCTAGTTTATCCATGGCAGTCTGAGATAACTATGGGTGCCAAGCTGGACCTGCGTATGTCATGACTGAGTGAACATAGGCGTAGGTGAGTTTACGTAGGTCCCCCCCTAGGCGTAGGTGAGTTTACGTAGGTACCTTACGCCACCCCCAGTCCGTGTGAGATACTACACGGAGAGTGTTAATCCTTCGGAGGATTTTGGAGGCGATATGATCCACCTGGGCGTTAAAATTGAGCGCCCTGTCAAAAATGACACCAAGGAGACGAGTGTGGGCTTTATGGGCAATGGGGGTACCATCAACGTGAAGGTTTGCCTCCCATTTACCATCGTTGGTCCATGTGGAGAATGTCGACGATTCGCTTTTAGATGCGTTAAGAGAAAGTTTCCATACACGGCTCCATTGTACCACTACATCAATACCGGCCTGGACACTCTGAGCTGCTAGTTGGCGATCTCGGGATGTGCCCAATAGGGAGACATCATCGGCAAACATAGCAGTAGTGAGGTCAGGGGGCAGTAGGGAGGTAAGGGAGTCTATATAGAATAAGAAGAGAAGAGGGGCTAATACTGAGCCATGAGGAAGACCCTGCTTAATCGTTCTGCTTCGGCTAAGGGTGGCTGAGAGGCGAACCCTTGCTTGACGATCTGTGAGAAAGGCTTGAAGCCATCGGATAATCGGAAGTGGAACCCCGACGTCAATCATCTGTTGGAGAAGCTTTGCTCGCCACACCGTGTCATAGGCTTTGCTGAAGTCTAGGAGTGCAAGCACTGATCGTTGAAGTGGACGAGACTGGAATCCGTCTTCGATAGCTTGCACCATTTTAAGAATTTGGTTTTCGCAAGAGCGGCCTTTGCGAAATCCAGCCTGAAAAGAGGAGAACCATGACTTGGATTCGGCGAGGAAATATAAACAATCAGCTAGCATGCGCTCGAAGGCCTTCACCACACAGGAGGTGAGGCTGATAGGCCGGTAAGACGCGAGTTCGCTAGCGCTTTTCCCTGCTTTTAGAAGAGGGATAATAATGGCTGTGCGCCATACATGAGGCAAGGAGGCATGGGTAAAAGATTCATTGAAGATCGCCAGGAGTTCTGACAATGCCAGAGGACCAAGAGCTTTGAGAAACGAGGGTGGGATGTCGTCGGATCCCGGGGCGCCTCGGCGACGCATCTTTCTAATTGCAGATTTTAATTCGTCCAATGTGAATAGTGTGCAGCTTTCGGAGGCTACAGAAGGAGAGTCGATTTGCTTAAGTACGGACGTTGTGAAAGCGTGTTCTTCTTTAGATAATCGATGGGAACTGACGGAAGCATAGTGAGCTACGAAGGCATTAGCTTTGGCCTTGGGGTCAGTGAGCACTCCACCCTTATGAATTATGGCTTCATTAGGGGAGTTCGTGTCGGGACTGCCGTTGAGGGACTTAACGAAGTTCCACATACGGGTTTCATCCTGGTCGGATGTAACGTTGTCCAGAAAGTCACGCCAACTTTCCTGTTTCACGTCACGAATCGCTTCATTAGCGGCCTGGCAGGCCTCGATCCACTCTTGACGGTTTGAGGAAACAGTTTTGCGGAGTTAATTTCGACGTTTGATTAAAGCTTTCACTGGTGGAGTCATCCAGCTATCGGTTTTCTTAGATGGTTTGCATTTCTTGATTTTGAGGGAAGCAACTTCCACGAGAGTTTTGTTGAATTGGAGGATGCGATCTGTGAGTTTGGGCTCCGGCGGAAAAGAGGAGACTGCTTGTTCTACTTCTTCCATAAAGGAAGTCCAATCAGCCCCTTTATCTCGCCATTTGGATGCCCTTGGTAGTATAGGCCGGAATGAAGTACTACATTGTAAAGTAATGTGTATAGGCAGGTGGTCAGAAGACCCGATTTGGTCGGAAAGTTTCCAGATAATCCGGTGTGACCAGTTTCTTCCTGCAAGGGAGAGGTCAGGAGAGCTTCCATTCCCCGTGATCCTACTGTGGCGAGTAGGGGAGCCATCGTTGAGGACTGAT
>JAOBRC010304794.1:0-13393 GCA_027575255.1 Scolionema suvaense
GATTCGGTAATGTTGAGCTGATCACTTATTCTTACGACGGCAAGCTGCACGCTACAACGAAACGATCGAACTGTTTCATTGCAAAGTCGACTTTTCCATCCTTGGTTACATTTACATTGAAATGATGAACCACTTTCGATACAAGTTCCGTGAACACATGGATTTGGTTGACAGAGACTCGATGCAGATGTCGGAGGGTTAGTCGTCGGTGTTGGAGTTGGTATGACTATCGGTGAGGCACTGCCACTGGCCGAAAAACTGCTGTATGAAGACATTCTACTGAAGTGAGAAGAGCTTTGACCAACAGCGTGCTGCGTGAGTACAAAAAGCCCAACAAAACATGCTCCGAAGTTCCTTCTCCAGACTACTTCCGTTAACACTCCCAAATTAAATGTCATTTTTCTCGCTTCTTAAGCTTCCTCCAAACTTCTGAATGAGTCTACTCCACTTGCAGAAGCATCTGACGAACCGTTTAAGCATCAGCCCGTATAAATACTAGACAGTATATGAGTCGTGTGACGTGCCATGAACATTCCGATTCCATGATTGATCGGCATTCCTTCCAGTCTAAACATCACAATATATAAACCGAATCAATTGCTGAACAAGTGTTTCAATTCGCTACAAAGGATGACGCGGCTGATCGGACAAGTTTGACGCTTTAAATGGCCAATTCACAACAAGTGTTGAACTATCATAACATGTAGTATCCAAGACTGAGATTCAGTCCCTGCGGAGGATTGACTTTGGTGAAATGCAATTAAGAGTATAAGGGAGCTCACGCTTGCCGGGAAATCAGGGCCAAAGAATTTTTATCTTCTATCAATGCCGCACGTTTGTCATACGTGGATTGAGTTAAGGTGTTTTGTTTTTGTAGCGCATATTGACTTGTATATTTTTGATCGTCCGGTGTCTGTGAGTTTTGAACCAGAAATCAAGTTTTTAAGTGATATGTCTTATTTTTGACTAAGCAAAGGAGCAGTTAAAACGCCGCCAATCTTTTAACAACGATTTTTTTTCCAAAGCTACAAGTATTTTTGGTCTCCAAGCAAGTTTGCCAAGATACGCAAAATATCATGGAAAAGCCACACATTGGATTTGCATAGTTTTTTGACCACATTCAAATCTCATGTTGTGAGTGCTTAAAACTTTTATGGAACACTAGGTAAGAGGAGACCGTTGTGGATGCGTTTCCATCGATTTACTCGGTTTGCGGAAGAATTTTTCGTGAAATTTATTTTTGCGATTTTTTCGCAAAATATTAAGATAGCTGGCTGTTGGCCAATCGCTAAAATTTCTTCTGCAAAATGCATCTTTTTTTTTCAAAACCGAATCGCAAAACTTTTCTTAGGCAAATAATTTCTTTCCTTAACGAAAGGGTAATGTCAAGAATGAAATTTCAGCAGGGGATAGAACACACCAAAACATGACATTTAGTTTTTATTTCACGAAAATAGCTTGAGTAGTTATGGAGATATCAAGCCTCTGAGCTTATTAGCTACCATCTTGATTTTAATGATGTCATCGTTGTACCGCTGCTAAGCATTACAACTTCCTTGGTAACCCATAGCCTTTAGATTATCTATTTCTCAAACAGATCTTTGACATATTGTCTAGCTTTATGATAAAATGAAACAATTGAATAGCTTTAGAGTATTTTTTCTTTATGGGTATTTTGGGAACGGTACACTAGTGACATCATGCATAATTAGTGGCAAGATGGTAGCTAGTGAGCTTTTGGGCTCGATGTCTGCAAAACTTGACTAGCTTTTGTCATGTAATAAAAACTGCATTTCATGTTTCGGTGCGTTCTATCGCCTGCTAAAATTCCATTTTTGAAGCTACCCTTTCTTTAATGTATGCAAGTGAGCATATCACGTGGTTTATTTAATAAAAAGATTTAGAGATAGGAGAGTCATTCAACGTACGAAAAAAAATAAAAAGGACAGCTTAGAATTAAAATTCATAACTCAAATAAATTCGGACATGAAAGTTCTGCTATCATTTTTGCCTGTACTTTAGACCTGCGGTTGCATTTGACTTCTCTTGGTTCTCAGCTCCATTTGTTCTTTATTCAGTCTTGTGCAAAAGTTAGATTTAAATTTACAAGAGCGTCACTTTCCTTTTTCTCAGTTCGTGAGAATGAATCTGGTACTGTCAGTTGTTTGCCTCCGGGAACTTGCCTTGAGTTGTTTTTGCTGAACTTTTTCCTATTTACTGTCAATAATAGGCCTGCGTTCCAAGAAAATGGTACCAATTATTCAAAATCAAATCTTCCCTGTAGCGTTACTATACTTTATTGCACGAAAATTTTACGGCATGAAAATTTCGCGGTTTCGCGGTCGAGTTAACAAAACCGCGAAACAAAAATGCTGCAAAAAAACGCATTTACAGCTCAACCACCAAATTAAAATGACGCGAAAATCGTATTTGGGCCAACCACGAAAGTAAAATGAACCAAAAATCCGCGTTTTAAGGCGTAAAACGTTTTCTTTGCTTATGTTTTGTCAAAAACGAGTGAAAAGTACACCATTTAGGAGCAAACAAATTATTTCTGGTTTCATTTTTTAGTTAAACCGCGAAATTTATGTTTTTGCCTAAACTGCGAAATTAAAATGCACCTAAATTCGTACTTTTGCCTGAGCCGCGAAATGCAATTTTGACCCAAAAACCGCAAATTAAAATGCCCGCGAAATTTTCATGCAGCGAAATTTTCGAGCAAGAAAGTAGTCTCGTCATAAAATGCACTTGCATTACCTTCTCTTGTCTCCCGGCTACTTCCCGATTGTGCATTTGATATGAACTAGATTCCTCCCCCGACTTTGTAGTTTTCCAGGATTATTGTCATGTTGTGAAAGTTAGCATCAGACTTTTTTGTGAGAGCATTAGATCCTTGACTTCTGCTTAGCACAATTTCAGTCTGAAATTTGAAAACAAAGCTTAACTCTATTTTACGTGGGCTTTTTTCGCGTTGAATATCGTGGGGGGGGGGGGCAGGGGAGAGGCTGACAGACCCCTATCTAAATCCCAATACATAACACATATGATTAGATTACGATTAGATTATGTTTGCATAAATCAGAAGTCAGTGACGTCATTGGTTCTTCTGTTACGTCATAATATACAATGGGTGGTGTGATTTGCAAAATATCAGGGAATTATGACTTTCGCTATACTTGGAAAACATATTGACGCTTGTTGTCATGCTTGTTGGAAAAGAAGGATAAAAAGCAAGGAACATAAAAAATACCCCTCCTCGCTAGTAGGTGGTTTCTTGGAACCTTCAACCGAATTACATATGCTGGATATTGCCCACGGTTTCAAGATATCGCAGTTTTCAGAGATAGGAGCACAAACAACATTGCCAATTTTTAACGCTTGTTCCTCCAGAACGAAGTTCATCAATATATTAAAGTCGAACCAACGCAAATTAATTAATTAACAACGCTTGGTCTCAAATTTAGCCTATAAGAACTGATCAATAGTAATTCTAGATTAGTGGTAGGGGTATTTGACATAAATTGTATTGGTATAACCAAGAGAAGCCCTTGGTCCAACTGAATAAGCGAAATCTGACTTCCTATCAGCATCTTCGCTTGATACAAAACGAAACTTGAGTTGGAAAGTTATGCCTCGGATTTCTGTGATATTCACTTATCAAAGCATCCGCATATATATTTTCGAATGATAAACCAAAATATTTGGGGTGAATTAATTTTCTAAAAAGTATGACTGCCAAGCATCAGGATAAATAATCTGGTTCTGGCTAGTAGAAGGAAAGGATTTAGGACTGCGCAGAATCGATTTCTGCAAACTTTGGAATTTTGGACCATAGAGCTACAATCCCGCGAACACCTGCTATCATGTCGGGTTTGGTTATTGAGGTTCCTATGATAAAGAGGGTTTCATTGCCAACCACAAGCAGAACTAAGGTGTCTGTTACAACTAAATTTACTGTTGAACTAGAGAGCAAGAACACCATCTTTCCTTCCATCCGTAATCATCAACCAGGATATGTAGGGTGCAGCTTTTTTTGAAAAAAGAATATGTTATCTAAGATTTTGATTTAATGATGAGTAACCATCCACACTTCCAATGCCAGACTATGTATGCCTAGACTTGACTAGCCAACACTTCTTTACAAAGGAACAATGGATTTTTAAAAGATGCTATGTAAAATTAAGGAAGGAAAGCATAAAAAATTAAAATTTATTCATCTTTCCAATTATCATCTGATAAGAAAGTTAGTTAGGAAGTGTATAAGTCCGTTCCATGCAGATTGAGAGCAGGAAACGGATCTAACGGTGCAACGGCAATCGATAAAATAACACACAATGCTTAACATGGCACACCGCAATTTGTTGCGCCCTATGTTCTTTTACTGTAGTAGGTTTGGCCACAGAATTATTTGGGATACTCTTTAGCAGAAGAATGGGGAAAATTGTGCTTTTTATAAGAATAAAAAATAAACACCTTTTTCACAGGTTCAATCCAACCACTGCACTTTGCCCTTTCCGGAGGCAAACAAACCGTTATAGAATGAAATAAGTCTCTAGTATACTGTAACAAAATCGTTGGAAGTGTCATTATTAGGCAAACAGGAAGTATTTGACGAAACTTAAGTGCTATTTCAAGGCAGCGAAATGTTAATTACTCTAACATTTATTGCTGCAAACGATTTGTTTACCTCCGTCGTTACAGCGGATCTACCATTCACAAGGTGCTAGAGAGGTAAATTTCAAGTTCAGTCGATCCAATAGCGTACCTGTGAAAAGGTGTATCGCAGATGTGTTTCTTGCTAACATTTAGCAGTACAGCCTGAACTTAATTTATCGTATTATAACATGATGACCAGATTGAGCGCTTGGGGCTGTTACAATAACGGCTCGATCTGGTTCAATAATTCTCACACAGACACACAGTTCTTCAAAAACAAAACAAAGCAGAACTCCGCTAATTTAATTGACAAATGGCAGTCATGTGACCTCGCTTCGGTAACCAAGTCCTCGAAACGCATAAATCTGAGTGTTCCTTTACAGCAAAGAGAGAAATTTCTAGATCGAAGTGAACTTCTCCGCAAATTGCAAAAGTTTTTCCTTTTCTATTGGATAGACACTTTCGCTACTGGCGAATCAAACACAGTTATAACTTTGACTACCATAGTATCGCACGAAAGTATGAACGGTGCTCAACCCCACTACTAAATATTGCCACGCCCCTTTATTCTCCGAAAAGTAAGCCCGATTTTAAAGGCTCACTTGCACCAAGATGGCATTGAAATAGCAACCAAGAAAAATTACAGCCAATCGACGTTGTATTAAATAAATGTAATACGGCAACAAGTTTAATTTTCCACGATCCACGTCTCCATTATGCACGCATAAACTCATGGATATCTAAACCCGAACATAACAGAACATAACAGAAAAAATGCAAGCTTTCCGTTGCAATAATTCTTCCGTATCATGCCATGCATAAATCATATCAAATGCCCAAATATGGTCTTCGTTTAACGATAAAAGTGATGTAGTAACGTGTTTTGCAAGTGATAAAAATGTTCGCCGCATTTTCGAAGTGGGCAACAGTTACAATAAATATTTGACCCTTCATAAATAATTTCAAATGTGACGAATAAAGCTCGACATGTAAAAATGCAATAAATTATCATACTTAATGACGAATAAATAAATTACTAATAGTCTTAGTATGCACTGGACTTGTAACTAGATATCCACAAAAACATCAGACGTGTATAAGCATATTCAAACCAATTTAGGAAGAATGAATAAGCTACTCAGTTCTCAGGAAGGTAGGAGGCGGGAAAATATGTGACAGCCAACAACAAAATTGCAAAGCATTCCCGAAAGAACAATAGGAAACGAACACACAAATTACAGAAAAAAGGAAAGAATCCGTTAACGCAAAAAACCTGCAGTGCAGACCGTCAACAAGTTCTGTGGAAAAACTTCTAAGCAAGTGTCGACAAAGAATATTCTTAAGAACCGTTTCGTCCATATCACTAGTCCGACACTCACTTGTCCGACATATTACGTGTCCGAAATTTTTGATTCGCTTGTTTCTTGTTCAAGTAAAACTTACGTTTTAGTAGCCCATATGTGTATAACACAATGAGCCTTTTATGCTGTATTTAGCCCTTTCCCGCTTTACAAAAATTGCTCCTTTTCCGCAATGCTTGTATTACAGAATTAGGCAAGAAGCAGAGGGTCGTTAGTGGTGTGATAAATTTTTGCGTGGATTTATTTTGCGACTTCAATTTTGGGGGCATTTTGCGTGGATTTCATTTTGTGAATCAGCGATTTGCAGAGAGAATGTATGATAGTAATTTAGCGAATGCACATCAACGAAAGAAAAGAAAGAATTTATCAATATGAGAACTGCAAGAAGCCCGAGCCCGAGCATATCGTTATCGATTAACGATCGCAAAATCAGTTGGGTTTGCTTTTGGTCAAGTCAAAAAATAAATTTGATAACATTTGCGTGGATTTAATTTCGCGAATTTAGCAAAGTAATCGCCAAATTCGCAAAGATTAACCCAAGCCAAAAAATCCCCTTAAGGTAATTTACATTTCATTTGCTTGGACGAGATGAGTGACTATCTTCCTTGTTTGCACATTCGATTGCTCGAAGTTCGATCTCATAAAAAATGACTACCTTTAAGGGGATAAATTTTTTCGAGTCCAATTTTTGGGGCGTTTTGCGTGCATTTATTTTGGCGAATCAGAGATTTGCAGAGAAATTGTTTGGAAGGAATTTAGCGAATGAGCATCAACGAAAGAAATAGAGGAAGTTATTGACATGCACATATAAAGAAAGAATGAGTCCGAACAAATTGTTATCAATTAACGATCGAAAAATTAGTTGTATTTGCTTTGGTCAGCTTATGACAACATTTTGATAAATTTTCCGTGGATTTAATTTTGCGAATTTCGCGAAAATTAGCAAAACTCACAAAAATTAATCCAGCCCCAAAAAATCCCCTTACGGCAGCTAGAGAAGGATGGCAGCGGTGAAAACTATTTTGAGTCTAAGTAAAATCACGTATAACAGGGCAAGCTAACTGTAACCTTCCTCGGTAGGTACTGGTCACGACTCCAGTGTTTTTTAAATGTGACTCAGTCTAAGTAAAATCACGTATAACAGGGCAAGCTAACTGTAACCTTCCTCGGTAGGTACTAGTCACGACTCCAGTGTTTTTTAAATGTGACTCAGTCTAAGTAAAATCACGTATAACAGGGCAAGCTAACTGTAACCTTCCTCGGTAGGTACTAGTCACGACTCCAGTATTTTTTAAATGTGACTCCAAGAGATATCCAAAACACGTTTTTGCTAATCGAGACAAATGTCGGACACACGCTCCTTTTTAATAAGAAAATAATTTTTCTAGACGAAAGCTCAATTTTCTTAGCACACGACTCAAAAACAGCCCGAAATTTTCTTAAAATTTATTCAATTTGAAGCTCTAGAACTTCCGTCTCTTTTTTTCTCTTTCTTACAATATGCATTTATCTTTATTATTAAACTGCCCCCTGGTGTCAAACAGGCCCGGACCATGCTAAATGTGTGATATCTGCTAGCATAAAAACTTCCGAGGTTCGTTTGGTTCAATCCTGACGTTCATAAGCTTTGTAACCAGATTGGCTCAACATGTTTTCTCAGTTTTTAAAAGATTTGGATGTTTTTTTGCCAGAAAGTTGCAGCAGATTGAAAACTTCGCTAAATTTAGAAACGAAGATTAAAAAATTGTGGCGGGAGATTTCCTTTACATTTTCAGGCTGCCTTTCGTATTAAAGGATTTCATATATAACCGTGCAGATGAAGTGTCAGACAAGTGAGCGGATCCCAGCGAAACCATACACTTGGCTGCGTGTCATCAACGATATTAAAATGCATTTTAATATCGTTGGTGTCATGAACACATGCAAATACAAGCATAACAGATATTCGCTGCCTGAATGTTGTCCAGGCAACAAGACTTACGACTACACGTCATGCATACTAATCAACCATAAAAGGACATACTCGTCATTGCGTCAGAAGAGCGGTTCCCATAGAATCGAAAAGCGTCGCAAATTGACAACAGAAAAGGGACATTTTACGACCAATGATTTAATTAATGCAGCCAATCAACAATGAATGTATGTTTCTTGAAATGAACATTCCAGGCGAGTGCAACAGACATGATCTCGCTTGCAGTCGCTACGCATAATACGTAGGAGTCGATGTTAGGTTTAGACCGAAGCAGGAGAAACAAAACGTCTATAGTCAGTCAACGTGCAAATTAAAAATAAATGTCACTGAAAAACCGTAGAAGTTGCAGTAGAAAACGTCGGACTTGACGTGCTTCGTAAGTTTAAAAGATCTACATAGCACGAATTCTGTAACTAATCCACAATCACAAAGCACATTATGCAATATATATATACCGATGCCTAAAGGCCAAAAGAATAAAATATATTACAGGTACGACAAAGACTGCACATTTACATATCCTAAAAGCATTAAATACATTTAAAAATTCAATCACTTTCATTTTTCTTGAAACTCTACTTACATATTTTCCCCTTATCATATATACACGTTTCTCACATTGAATATTGGCCGGTCTGTCAACTATTATGGATCCCCTGGTATGAATTAGCAGTTCATGATAACAATGATACTATTGCGACGTCATAATTCATGCAATTAGCTAAGAAGAGTACTGTGTCAGCTATTTTTAGATCAGAAACTACAAAATGTTACAATGGTCTTTCGGAACAAACTCTTTAAAGATACTTTACAATGTAACTCGGGAAGCAGCTATTTTTTTTTTTTTTTTTACAGTTAACATATCAAGGGAGGTATTCCAAGTCCCCCTTCCCCTGGTATAATTTTTTTACTGCAAAAAAAAAAAACGGCTAAAGCTATTGCCGTAAATTTTGCAAGTGTAAACAGAATTTACTGGCACATATTTTGGTGCAAATTTGGGTGTCGCACTTATAATAGGGGGGTGTCACGTGGTCATTTTCTGACACGGGGAAATGTCATTTTTTGCTAAATTTTCCGTTTTTGGCTCTTATTTCACTTCTCTTCGACCGTTTTCAATGATATTGGGCTTTCAATGAGTTCTTTCAGAAAATGCCTAATTTAAATAAATTTCATGCAGCAGGGGTCCAAAAAACAAAAAACAGTCCAATTTTTGCCACTTTTTGGGAATTACAAAAAGCCGCATTTCGGAAGAAATCATAGTGTGCAGAGGGGTTGAATCCCCCCTTCTTGCTCAATCCCCCCCCCCTTTTTGGCATCCCCTCCTTTTTTAAAAATTGTCTGCAGCCATTTCTTCTTAAGCAATCATCCCCACCCTTTCTACCTAATCCCCCCCTTCTGGTCATCCCCACCCTTTGTACAGAAAATTTTCATCACCCCTCCCTTTTGCAATTTTTCGGAAAGTCCATCCCGCCCCCCCCCCTCCCTTCACACTATCGAAATACCAGATTTTTTACTAGCGTTGCCATTAAAACGAAATGTTTCTAGCCTAATATATCCTTCTCTGCCAGAAATTTCTATTGCTAAGTATTTTTCGCAAAAACCAAATTTTTTACATCAATTGGTTCCTATGAAAAACAGTATCGCCGGTCTGCAAATTTCAAATGCATGTAATTTGCAGACCAGACCACCTGTGGGACCAAAATTTGGCAATTCTCCCTCATTTCTCCCTAGCTATGTCGGAGCAGTCAAAAACGCACGTTTTGTTAACCGTTAATATCGACTGCCGTTGAGGGAACATTTGCAATCAACATGTTCGTGGGAAATAAGTGAAATCGGCTCAGGCTTCCCAGCTCAAAAAACCAAATTCTTTTATGAATTTATGCCAAATTTATCTCATATTTTATGATTTTTTATGCTACATCTCTAAAGAATTTATGTTATTCCATGCCATACACTTCAATATTTATAATTGGCTTATATTTTTAATACGCGATAGTGTAATAAACCGATGCCCTTTCTACACGGGGGCACTCCAACTTGCAAACAAAACCGAACTTGAGTCGAAAGGCTATCATGAAATGACACTGGCACCACAACTTGACGAAGATGCCGAGAACCGAGGAAAATTGAATACCAATTTAGTTAACATTTATATATTATGCTATTTTATGCTCAACCCCAAAATTTTATGCCTATTTTAAAAAATTTATACTGAATGGAGAACTTTATGGTTTTCTTTTTTTATTACGTCTGGGAGGCCTGTCGGCTAAAAATGTTGAAAAGCAAACAATTTACTGTCGAATCTTCAAAAATCAACCGTTCCCTTGCTAGAAATCAAATTTTGCATAGCTAACTTGTTTTGCTTCCAGAGGAGAGAGTAGATATTGAGGGCCAACCTAATATCACGGTAGAACAGTGAGATAAAAAGGTGAAAGAAATTCTATCCTTACCATAAAGGTGCAAGTCAAATGATGCTATTTTAAATCCACGGAAGGCAGGAACAGGCGAATTCCCTGTCTCGACCAGGGAGAATTATCTGGATCTTTTAATACATGAAAAAAACTTTTTCTTGACATTCAACCATTTTCATATTTGGACAAAGCAAGCTCAGATTCTAGTCACATCTAAATATTTTGTAAGTTACTCGACTTTCACGCAATATCCACCTTCGCATCCATCACTGTTGTTTCCAGTTTCATTTAACGTTGAAAGCCTGAAAAATCTGACGAGACATTGCTATGCTATTTCCACAGAAAATATCTCCATCAGATGAAGTTTGACTGCACTTTATAAATTAAGGTGGAAGTATCGCTTAAACACGGCAGGTAATTTTATTCTGGTGTGAAGGGCTGTTTATCAGACAAAACGAATTAAAAAAAGGAATCGATTTCTGCGAATGAAACCGATTAAAGGAAAATGAGCGTAAATTAAACAGTATTCTCGTATGCTAGTTTTGGATAGAAAATGTTATTTCAAAAATGTGACAGTTCCTCCTGTTTACTACGTTCTATTTGAATCAATTGGTAAGGGATGCAAATCCAAACTTCCTTGTGCCTGCTTTTGATCACAAAGATTTTCGCTGCATCTACAAACCACTACTCAGGTGATTGGGATTTTGTTATTTTAGAAAATTTGCGATTAGAAACATTCATATGGTGGGCCTGGGATAATCGATGAGTTGAAGAGAGTCATTCATTCATCTTGCACTGACCTACCCAGTCGTAATCAAACGTACGATGGCATAACCTAGTGCCGTGCCCTATACACTGCCTTGCCCGACTCAATCAGACATCAGCCTACAATACAATTCTCCAGCGATCTACTACGTGATGACTTGTATCTTCGCTGCAACCATCAGATGATCAGACGGGCACATTTCCTCCTTCGGATGGGCACCTACGAGCTCATACACGCCAGCTAAAATGTTTTGTTGCAACTTCATCAAGCCCATCATAATAAGGACGGCAAACAATATAACATACCTGTGCGTAAGGAACAGTCTGTAGCGCACCTTGCAATGTACATTGCTTCTGCGAGATAAACACAAGGACAAGAGTAGCAAAATAAAGTAAGTGAAGCAAGGTATGAGAAGCACCGTGGTAAGATAGACAGCAACCAGGTGTGTAGTACTGCATTCTGCACAGTGCCCGTGTAAGCAGTCTCGATGAACACGATTGTTCACGCAAATGCCACACCTGAAAAATGAAAGAGGGTTAAGTTGAAATTGTTTCACGAGATCATGTCCAATCAAAACAGGGCACTATTTTTCTTACCGAAAAGGTCAAAATAAGATCATATTGGCATCCAGCTTCAAAAAGCACAAGACAAAAACATTTTTTTCAATTTCCTTTGCCAAAAAAATTCAAACAATTTAGAGCTTCTTATTTCACTATTCAACAAATCACATAATTAGTGGACTCCCGCAAACTTAATTGAGAATCTCCGCGTCAGATCAAAGAAGAGAACAATACGCAAGCCACAGGATTTGCACCACAAATCACAAAAACATCATGGAACGTTCTTGAAATATTATGAAAAAACTCTAAAAAAGCCACTATTGACACAAATTGCCACTCGCATGCTGAAGAACAAGATATTCCCAAGATATAAAGCATGGATCATAACATGTGTTTTATTGCTCCTAAGATCCATGCCAAGAATGAAAAGATAAACCATTGTTGACACATTTGGAAAATAACCCGAAGATAGCCATTTTCTGACGTAAATTAACACTACCCGCAAGCCTAACGAGATTTAAATCAGACACGGCACATGGTTCATATAATGCACGCAGAGAAGCCCTGATGAATCACACCAAAAATGACAAAAAAACGATGAACCGTTCATGACGTATTAGGAAGAAACCCTGAAAACAATCATTTTTGGATGTAAATTGCTACCTGTAACCAATACCAGATTGTCAGGAGACATAGCATATGGTTCAAAACATGCACAGAGTTGGAACCAATATTCAAACCAAAAATGACAAGAATCAGATGAACAGTTTTGACACCTTTGGATCAAAAACCATAAAAAACGCTCTTTTGCACGTAAATTGCTACCTGCAAGCCACACGAGATTTTCCGAAGACATAGCGAATGGTTCACATACATAGAGTTGCCCATAATATGCACACCAAAAATGACATAATTGGAAGCACATTCATTTGGAAACAAGTCACATAATTAGTGGACTCCCGCAAACTTAATTGAATCCCTACGTCAGATCAAAGAAGAGAATAACACATAAGCCATAAGATTCGCACGAAAAATCACAAAAATGTAATGAAGAGTTTCTTGAAACAATGAAAGAACCATAAAGCAACCATTATTGACATAAATTGCCACCCGCATGCTGAAGAACAACATATTCCCAAAATACAAAGTATGGGTCATAATCTATGCTTTGTAGCCCCAATGATCCACGCCTTACGATCCACGCCGAAAACGAAAAGATAAACCATTCTTGACACATTAGGACAAAAACCTGTAAATTGGCATTTCCTGACTTAATTACCACCCGCAAGCCTAACACGATTTCCTCAGACACAGCACATGGTTCATGACATATGCGGAGAGGCCGCATGAATCACACCAAAAACGACAAAAAATCGATAAACGGTTCATGATATCTTAGGAATAAACCCCATTTAACCATCTAAATTGCCACCTGCAAGCCAAATGAGCTTGTCCGGAGATATGGCAAATGGTCCATAACATGCCTACAGTTACCTAAAATATTCACACCAAAAATGACAAAAAATGGATGAACCGTTCATGACATATTAGGAAAAAACCACGAAAACAACCATTTTTGGGTATAAATTGTCCAGGGTGGCCACTGATTTTCATGACTGAAAATCCAGTATAATTCCAGTAGTTTTCCAGTACATTTTCATCATTTT